>JASVEL010008074.1:0-65925 GCA_032618575.1 Nicotiana noctiflora
TGCAACCTTGGAGGTAATCCAGAAGAAGAGAACTGAAAGGCCAGAAGTTCGAGATGCTGCTAGGGAGGCTGCTCTTCGGTATGTATTCACGGAGCTCATGCATTTACTACGAAGGTGACTATATATGTTGTATTTGTCGAAGATGGAGTGATTAATATGTTGGTTGGGTCTCTGCAGTGAAATCAAGGAAAGAATCAAGAAGACAAAGGATGAAAAGAAGGCTAAGAAGGCAGAGGTAATGGCAAAGTCACAGAAAGGTGGAGGGAAAGGTAATGTGTCAAAGGGAGCTGCAGGAAAAGGCCCTAAGCTTGGTGGCGGTGGCGGAAAACGTTAAGCTATTGTTTATGTTTGTTTTCTAAGTAGTGCTAGAGTGGTTTTTGCATCTTTGATTGAATGTAAGTTTTTGATCCAACTGCAGATCAGCAGTTAAAACAATATATATTTCTGAATTTTGGTATTGTTTCAAATATGCAGATCAATTTCCATTATGAGAATTATTTTCCTTGCATCTTAGCTATGACCAATTAAGTCTTCACTAATTTGTCCCACAAGTTTGTAATGTTAAAATTCTTACTAATGGATGTTGTAGCTTTTCAGCAATTTTAATTCTTGCAGAGGCTGCAATCAAGCAATGTCATAAGAATATGTATTTCAGGTAGAAGATTTTTACAAAATATAATATTTGTAGTTTGGAGATTCTTGGAAAACTCATGGAATATAGGAATGAATGAACCTAAAAAGGTGATCCACTGTATTAAGGTTAAAATAGCTCTAAGTGTTGCCTCGTTTCTACAACAGAGCTTAAATAGAGCCACTTAAACTTTCAACACCAGAGCTTAATCAAGGCTAAAAAAATTCAAGAGAATTGCAGGTGCAACACTATACAAATGCTTAAACAGAGCTACTATAACTTTTGGAACCAAAGAGAAGAGACGTGTACAAGGAGTAAAAAAAATGCCACTACCTATAATTACACTTTTGTAATCAAATACACAGATTTCAACTAACTGTAATAGACTTAATTTATATCAACAGAGGATTCAAATCAGGGAATATTCAAAAAATATCGACTAAGTTTAATGGGTAAGGTAGAATGGGTGGGTTGGACATATTTTGGGTTGGTTTTATATCAGCCAATAGTTTAATTAAAATATTATTATTTATTAACCGGATATGGGCAGTTAACAATAGGGTCAGTTGTGAGCCCAAACATTAACGGGAAGGTCATTTTTAGCTCTATAGGTTGGGGGAAGGGAATTTTAGACCAAATCTGATAGTTTTGGGAATGAACTTCTATGAAATGGTTTTACGGGATTCAACCAATTGTCTTTATCGTGGAATATCATTTCATTGAGAAATAGGAATCCGGGTTATCAAAGAATTTCCTACGATTATTTCTAGTATGGAATGAGTCAATTACCTTATTGAACAAATATGGTCATATTGTTCCTCCATTGATCAATAATTTTGATTTTTGGGAAGTATCATGATCATCCAATAAGAAGGGTTTCAATTTTTTCAAATGTATTGGAAGACCTATTGATTCTAACAACAATTTAGGCCCTTTTTCCATAGTTTGTACATAGTTTTATGATAGTACAATTTCGCATACGGAAGGGGTGTCTTGGTGTCACTGTAAAGTTACCATATGATTAGGAGGTCAATGACTTCTTTTAGAAATGTGGGGTATGACTGTATATTGTAATTACGGTAAACCTTGTACTTTGGCCGTTCCCCGCTTAAATTATGATATGTTTGTTGATACGACATGTAGAAAATGAACTCAGAATAACCCATCAAACTATTGAGTTAAAACGGGTCAAATGTATAACCCAATTGGTCAAAATACAATCCAAATCAAACATAAAATATCGAAGAAGATGAACTCAAAATAACCCATCAAACTATTGAGTTAAAACGAGTCAAATACATAACTTAATTGGTCAAAATACAATCCAAATCAAATGTAAAATATAGAATTTGGAGATTGAGGATTATGTACTTAAAGCTAATAATTAAAGAAAAATATACTACCAACAATAGTTACGATGAAGTGATAAGTACTTTTTTATTTTTAACCGAAAATCTCGGGTTCAAGCTTTGGGTACGAAATTGCTTTTGTTAGGAAATATTTTATCCCTTAATGTGAGACTTTCCCCGTGAATTTGAATTTAGTCGGGCCCTAGGTGAGAATTTGTAAAACAAAAAAAATAACAAAAAAAGAGAGGAAAAATACATTTTTTTTGCAAACAGAAAAGGAGGGAAAGTTTACGCAGTAGGGTTGTGACGTAGGGGTGTTCGTCGGCAGGCACAATACGATATTTAGACATTTCGGCTCGGTATTCGACTTCTGTCACGACCCAAACCCGGTCATGATGGCGCCCAACCCTAATGCTAGGTAAACCTGACCAACCGTCGTTCTCGTATTAACAATAAATCTCAAAACTAATAATTTAAGGAGAATATAACAGTTGTAGAGTAATAATTACATATTTATAGAAGGAAAATACTGAGAAGTGCGAAAACCGATAAAACACTCCCAAAAGATTTGGGGTCACGAGTCTAGAGCCTCTAAATAAACCCGGATAACAATATCTGAACGAAATACTCAAGTTTGAACAATGTATATATAAATAAAACTAGAATAAAAAGAGAAGCCGGGTTCTACGAACGTCAAACAGCTACCTCAACAACTCTGATAACTCTGGAAACAAGACTGTTCAGCTAAACCTCCAATGTACCTGAATCTGCACACAAAGGTGCAGGGAGTAGGAGTGAGTACTAAATACTGAGTGAGTAAAAAACATATAAAATGTCTTAAGGTAAGAAATCCACGAAATGTCACAAAGCAAAGCTAAAATTAACAGTCTCATATCTTACCACAAACCCTCAACAACAGCTAATAACAGCTAGCACAAGTAAATAACAATGCATGAATGCAATGCACATGACCGTTACGGCGCGTAGCCTGATCCATTTAACGTCGACGACGCTCATTGGGGTGTGTACAGACTCCGGAGGGTCTCCTTCAGCCCAAGCTCAATATAATCATAACATTCGCTGCGGCGTGCAACCCGATCCATATTCAGTCATAATATTCGCTGCGGCGTGCAACCCGATCCATATTAAGTTATAATATTCGCTGCGGTATGCAGCCCGATCCATACTCAGTCCACAATATGCATATGAGTCACATAACAATTTCAATTTACTTCTCCCAATTTCCAATTCATTAAAAAGAATATACTTTAGTTATTTAATTTCAAGAAAAGTGAATTAGCGGTGCATAATATTGATTAAACACAAGATTGAGATCAATGATTTTATAAATCATGCTTTCACAATGATATTCATCCTCTAAGGATATTACAGGTCGGCACAAGGCTACAAACATGGTATTAAGCCAAAATATATTCAATACAGGATGCGTATCAATCACCAATATAGAATTATTCTTGTTCGGGATGGACCAAGTCATAATCCTAGTCATAAACAATCCCGCACCTGCCACGGGGTGCGAGTCACGCCCTAAATAGCATCACAATGTGATAAGCCAGGGTTTCAAACCCTCAGGCTATCATATATACCAACTACTCATCTCTAACCGGACGTGGACTCGTCCGCAATGCCTTTTCCTTTCGTATTGACCTCCTCGCGCATCGAATCTAGTCAAAACCATGCGAATACATAAATATGGGTCAAAGAAACATAACCAATAAAAAATACTCAAAAAGTACTAACATTGATGAAGTTGGTAAAATCCGAGCCCCGGGCACACTTCTTGAAAAATTCTGAAAATCATACCAACGGATTCCTCGTCTCACTACGAGTCGATACATATAAAGTTTATCAAAAACGGAGCTCAAATGGCCTTTCAAATCCTAAAATTTCGTTTTCAAGAACAATGCCCTAGTTCTTCACAATTTCTATCCAATTTTATGAATTTGAGTGTTGATTCTTGCATAAAATGATATTTTCTAGGCAAGAGACTTACCTCCAAGCAATACCCGTTGAAAACCCTCTTCATATCGCTCAAAAATCTCTCTTGGCGGAGTAAAAATGGTGAAAATATTATGAGGCTCGCGACTGAAATTTTAATCCTTAAACTGATCTGCCCAGATGTCTCCTTCTATGCGATCGCATCAGTCCAATTGCGATCGCATAGACTAAAAATTCCGGGCCCTCAAATCCTCTTATGCGATCACATAAATGCCCATTGCGATTGCATACTTCTGCCTCTTCCAACTACGCGATCGCATCAGTCCACCTTGCGATCGCATTGAACAAGTTTATCAACCTATGCGACCGCACACTCCTTCATGTGATCGCATAGAGAAATATCTTCACCCCCTCAGAACCCTCTATGCAATCGCAGACATGTCTATGCGATCGCGTAGAGTAAAAATTCTCTGCAATTTTTTGCTGCATTAAACATGCTCAAAATTCCCCGTTGGCCATCCGAATTCACCCCGAGACCCTCAGGACCTCAACCAAATGCACAAATGTGTTCTATTACTTTGTTCAAACTTTCTCATTACATAAAAACACTATCGTAAATATCAAAATTATCGAATTACCACAGATTCAAGCCTAAGTTAAACTAAAACTTCTAAAACTTGCATTTGATCTAAAATCCGACCTAAACACCTCCGAATGACCTGAAACCTTGCACGCATATCCAAAATCACCTAATGGAGCTATTGAAACTCTCGGAATTCCATTCCGACCTTCGAATCAAATTTTCAGCTACCATCCGAAATTCGTCAAAATCCAACCTTAGCCAATTCAAGCCTAATTCTACAGCGGACCTCCAAATCCAATTACGATTGCTCTCCTAAGTCATAAATTATCCCCCGAAACTAGTCGAATCGTCAAAAATTCATTCCGAGCCTTCTAACTTATAAGTCAACCTTCGGTTGACTTTTCCAAACTAACCTTCTCATAAATAGACCAATTGCCTCATTTCTAATCAAACTCTATCCGAATTACTTCAAATTATCCAAACACATATAACGAAATATATAAAAGCATAAAACGAGGAAAACAGGGCGGTAACTCGCGTAACGACGGGTCAGGTCATTACAATTTCTTAAAATGCTATACCAATTCCGTACCTAATTAAATTCGGTATGGTTCGATTTTTCTCCTTTCAGTTTCGATTTATTCGATTTGGTAACTTCGGTTTATTCAGTTTGAAGACTAACTAGTACATAGAGTCATATAAGGTAATATTCTTAATTAAAGTACTCGAAAGTACAAAACAAAAAATATTTGTTGACAAAAGCTCTGTACAAAACCTGCAAATACCAACCCAGAGAGAGAAAACTGTACATAAAAGAATAAATTTGATCATTAGAAATGTCTTGTTACTTGCTTAGAGTTAATTGATGAACTTAGAGAATAAAGGAAAGTAAAATTTTAGATTTCTTATATTTATGTTATAACTAATAATATGTATATTGTTTAATATAATATATATTTCGGTGCGGTATCAGTATTTCGATATTTTATTTTAATATACCAAATATCATACCTAATATCATTTTTTTAAAACTTAAACTAAATACCATACCGAATACCAAAATATTGAATACCGAATACCCAAATTTTCAATTTCAATACAGTAATTCGGCATTATCAAATTATGCACAACTTAATTGTAACCTGTTACTAATTAATATGACTTGTTTAACTTGCCCAAATTTAATCCAACTCGTTCATTTCCAGTGAGAAACTAGAATTTAGCCACGACAATTCAAAAAACCAAAAACAAGGGAAAAAAGCATGCTGAGAAACCGTGAATTTCCTTTGTTTAGAATCTATTAGGGGTGTGCGTTCGAATCGGTTTATCGATAAATCGAATTGATTATTTGTTATCGGTTTATCGATTTCGATTTCGATTTCAAAAATTTTCTTATCGAGTTATCGATTTCGATTTCGATTTTGTCCTCTTCGGTTATCGGTTTATCGATAAACCGATAAGACATAGTAAAAATACAAATATACCCTTATCAATTATATTACCCTTTCACTTAATTCCCAATTTCCCATTTCCCACCTTAACCGTATATGCTAAGCCAATAAGCCCTAATTTCATTTTTCAGACTTCAGTAGCGCCGCTCTTCGCCTCTTCCTCTTCAGTCTTCAATCTTCACTTTCTCCTAATCTCCTCTCCACTGTTCTGTCGCCACTACGCCATTGATTATCATTGTTCGGAGTTCGGACAGACACAACCGCAACTATCTTCTACTTTCAGGTACTGATTTTTTTTCTTGTTCACTTACAAGTGATATTTTCGTTCAAAAAACGATTGTTTTTGCTTTAGATTGACCCTATAGAAAGTGGTGCTGTTAATAGAATAAACACAGTGTAACAAGGAGCTTGAATCTGATCCTTCTGTCGAACGAAAGAACCCAGCTGGAAAATAACCCCATTTGGCCGTAAATAATATCATTCATTTCACTTAAAATACTCTTCAAATGATAATTGATAAATTTGACCTTTTGTCTAAATACAACTTTCTTCTATTGGATTTTTTATTTTCACCTCATAATCTATTTTCTGGCAGCAAGACTTCGTGTTCTTCTAATTTCTTTCTTCAACTTTTTCTTTTCTCTTAATCTCTTCAATTTGAAGGAATGCTTTCTGTGTAAATTTTTCTGTTTCGTTGTTTTTGGTTATATATTTCGTGTGTAATCTCTTCTAATCTGTGTAATCTCTTCTAATCTGTTTCGTTATTTTTCTGTGTAATCTCTTTTAATCTGTTTCGTTATTTTTGGTTATATATATCGTGTTTCTTTAGTGTCTTTTGTTATCTGTTTCGTTAACACTGTTTCGTTAACAATGTTTCGCTATATTTTTGGTTATATATCTATTTCGTTAACTGTTCTTTGGAATTGGAATGAAGGTTAATAGCGTACAATTTCTGAATACAAGTCCTTCAACTATATACTATTAAAAACTGAACACTTTTATCCAAAAGTAAGATAAAAAAATAGAATATGACAATTGTTTCAGTTTAGCATATTTGCTACTTTTTTTTTTTGGCTATCTATAGACTTAAAATTCTGCTGCTCATTTCATTAATTGACATTGCAATTTTTACACTGAATCAGATATATAAATTTCGTATGTGTAAAAAACTTATTTAAATTGATTTCTTTCCAACCATAATTTGTAGGTCAAGAGCGAGGAGTGTTGATTTCGTCTTGCTTTGCTTCATTCAACTCGTTTAAAACTGTAAGTTACATTCTTCATTCACTTTATATGGCTGAAAATGATAAAATTGATCAAGTGGTTGATGAAAGTAGAGGTTCTCAGTCTACTGCTGCAGCTAAATTAATCGACAGTTACAAAACAAAGGAAAAAACGATCTCGGGCATGGGATTATTTTGAAGAAAAAGTTGATGCTAAAGGAAATAATAAATATGCATGTAGGTATTGTGGGCAAGAATATTTTGAGACAAAAGGCAAAATTACGACACAAATGAATAATCATATGAGTAAATATCCAAGGAATCCTTATAAAACTGAAAAAGGTCGATAACTATTACCATATCAAACAGTACCGGGGGGTAATCAAGGTGATCTTCCATGGAAATTTGATCAAGAAGAGTGTAGGATGGCTTTGTGTCGTATGGTGATAGTTGATGAACTTCCATTTAGTTTTATTGAGAAGGAAGGATTTAGAAACTTTATGAAAGTGGCACAACCTTGTTTTCATATTCCTTCCCGTACTACTGTTACAAGGGATTGTTTTGCTCTTTTTAATTTGGAAAAAATTAAATTAATAATGTTTCTTAAAGGAACAAGTCAAAGAGTAAGTCTTACCACTGATACGTGGACTTCTATTCAAAAAATTAACTATATGTGCATCACAACCCATTGGATTGATAGTGAATGGATTATGCATAAAAGAATTATTAACTTTTCTCCAATTACTAATCATAAAGGTGAAGATATGGCAAGATGTATTATTGATTACTTGCATGAGTGGAGTTTGCAAAAGATTTTCACTGTCAGAATTGACAATACTAGTTCAAATGATGTAACAATGGAGAAGTTGTCTAACAAATTAGATGATTGGGGAACCAATTCCATGAATGGTCAACACTTTCACATGAGATGCATGGCTCATATTGTAAATCTTATTGTGAAAGATGGTTTAAAAGCGTCAAGTATTTGTATTGCTCGTGTTAGATGTGCAGTAAGATACATTCGACAGTCTCCTGCTAGGTTGAGGAAGTTTCAGGAATGTTGTGAAAGTGAAAATATTGTCAAGAAGTCTTTATGCTTAGATGTTCCTACAAGGTGGAATTCCACCTATTTGATGTTGAGCAGGGCTATTGAATATGAGCGTGCAATTAAAGAATATTCTGATCGTGATATCGGCTTGTCAAGTTATCTTATGTTTGATGCTATTTCAGATGGAAAGCCTGTAGGTTTGCTTACAAGAACTGATTGGGATAATGTAAAGAGAATTGCATAATTTCTTGAAATATTTTATAATCTCACTTTGAAGGTGTCTGGATCACTTTATGTAACATCAAATGCCCATTTTCTTGCAATTGGTCAAGTTGCTGTTTACTTAAATCGATTAATAACAACTGAAGATAAACTTTTGAGTGAGATGGCGTTAAGTATGTGGAAAAAATTTGAGAAGTATTGGGGTGAACCAACAAAAATGAACAAAATGATTTTCATTGCTTGTGTTTTGGATCCACGTTACAAGTTTACTACTGTTGGTTTTGTACCTAAGAGGATGTTTGGAGATGAAGGGACAATTATTGAAAAAGAGGTTCATACTTATATGGGTTCATTATATAATGAGTATGTCTCTAAGTCGGTTTCAAAAGATACTGGTAGTACAGTTTCTACCTCTTTGCCAAGCTCTTCATTGAGCACAATGGAAACTTCAACTCCTGGTTTAGGTAAACTTTTAGATGAAATAAGGAAACATAAAGCTGAAACTGAAGGTGTAGATTCTAAAACAGAATAGGAAAAGTATCTTACAGAAGATTCTGAAAAAGAAAGACCGGACTTTGATATCTTGGCTTGGTGGAAGGTGAACTCACCTAGATTTCCTATTCTTGCTAAGATGACTCGAGATGTGCTTGCTATTCCTATTTCAAGTGTGGCATCTGAAAGTGCATTTAATACCGGAGGGCGTATTCTTGACCAATTTAGGAGTTCATTAACTCTTAAATTGGTTGAAACTCTAGTGTGCCTTCAAGATTGGCTTTGGAGTGAATCGCTTCCTGTAAATGTTGAGGAAGATTTAGATTTTCTCGAGACACTCGAGGAAGGTATGTATATTTTAATTAGTTTTATTGTATTGCTTAAGATATTTAAATAATATATTAATTGCTTGACTTGTTAATATATATTCTTATTAGATTTTACTAATCTTGGAAAATAAGCTTCCACCGACGATGTTTGCTAGAGTTTGTTAGCCGCTATGTAAGTTCTCCATTTTTCTTCTGAATTATGCTAATTCATCTTTTCAAGTGTGTGATAAGTATCCTAAATTTCTCGATTATGAAAAAAGCTCACATTGAAATACTAGTTTTTATGTTCTTCTAAGAGTCAAACTCATTATTAAAATGGAGAATGAATATATGAAACTTGTGAGCAATTTGTGTGGTGTTCTGCTGTTGTTTGCTTGAGAAATTTGAGGCTGATATTGCTCGAAAACTGTTGTTCTGCTCGAAAACTTGATTCCAGGTTCACTCTCTGCTGTTTTATTCCAATTTCACTACTGTTTACTATAAAATGGGCTGATCAGGTTAATTTTCACTGTTGTTTGCTACAAAATGGGTTGATCAGGTTAATTTTCACTGCTGTTTGCTATCAAATGGGTGGCTGTTTGCTTATCAGGTTAATTTTCTGCGTTACACTCGGCAGTGAAATGGCAGTAGGCTCTTGGTTTGTTTGTTTGTTGGTAACTGAAATGGCAGTAGGCTCTTGCTGGCAGTAGGCTCTCGGCAGTGAAAAAGCTCACATTGAAATATTGTTTGTTTGTTGGTAAAAATTAGTAACAATTTGCACAATTAGAATGCTTGTTAAATAGAGTCACTTTTCAATTTGGTTATTGAATGATTATTGTTGAATTTGGTATTGCAGATGGACTCAATGGCTCTTCTTCAACTGCTTCCATTTCTAATTTTATCTTAGTTTGAGTTGGTTTCAGACTCGGTTTTCTCCATCTTATTAGTGGACATGCATTTTCAGCAGAAAATTAGGTTGTTCTAGGAGGGATGGAGCATCATTGCATAATGATGTTCTATCAGGGACTTTGACAATATCTGGAGATCATTCACTTACAATTTTTGCATATTAGCACTAGCTCAAATCTGCAACCGTGCTTATGTGGTTTCTGTGCCATTTACAGGGATATGAACTTCTGTATCAGCACTTGTTTGTATCTGCGTGCATGCTAATATGGTTTCTTGGCATTTACATGGATATTAAGCTTTTATATTAAGCAGTTATTTGGATCTGCACGCTCATGCTTCTTTATAACAAGCTTCCATATTGAGCAGTTATTCCTATTTGCACCCATGCTTTCATATTGAGAATAATTTTAGATTTGGATGTGTGCTTGTGTGGTTTATTCTCCACTGACATGTAAAATAGTCAATTTAATATTATCAAGAACATATGAATGAAGCTCTTGATTGTTCTTCTTTGCTTCAGTCTTTGCGGTTTTCCTTTTGTTTTAGCTTTTTTTTTCTTGGCTTTATGTCATTCACATGTCTGTTATTTTCTTGTTCTACTTCACTCTTTCTTTGAGTTAGTTCTTGCATCACTTTTTTTGTCAGGTTTTACTACAATTATGACCCAACCCCAACCCCTCTAATACTGTGATAAGTTATTGAAGGTCTTGTTCAAAAATATTTTCGTTGAATTTCGTAAATTTTCTTATTGATGTTATCGATAACCGAATCGATAAGCCCCAAAAATAGATAAATCGAAATCGAAAAAATCGAAACCTTATTGAAACGATAAGGATAAGCGTATTTATAAATCGATAATCGATAAGTAATTATCGATAAGGGTCAAAATCGAATCGATAAATCAAATGCACACCCCTAAAATCTATGTGAAAAAGAAAAATCGTTTAACTAAACAAAAAGGGAAAGGGGATAGAATCTAATTCACGTATATATGGTGTAAATAATTTCCTTTTATATCTTTATTGTTAATATTTCATCATTATATTACCCAATATCGCAAACTACCATCTAATGTTTATCAGCTGCTTTGTTCTTTTCAAGAGAATGAATGATTAAGAGAACTATATGATAGGCAAGATATTAATTTTCAGTGTGTATTCACACACTGGTTAATGGATCTTTTTTGAAAATAAAATTTATATATTTAGAATATTTGTACTTCAATTCACATTGGTTTAATTTCCTAATTTAATTTATACCTTCCATTGAGATCAGAGGCGGACATATGCTATACCAAGAGAGGTCACCGTCACCTGTAAAGTTCGATAAAAATTTCATGTATACATGTATCTGTCTTTAGAAAATAGTAATATATTAGTAGTGGACACCATATATACAAAACAGTTTTGGTTGAATTCAAAAGTACACCACCGACCTTCAAATCCTGGATCTCTGGTATACATACATCACCCCTACCCTGTGCAGGTAGAAATTCCGTCTCCCATAAATCCTAAGCTTCAAGAAAGCATGCATTATATACAATGATAGCAAGATACCTTACACATTTTGGTTAAATCCATAAGTGCACTACCAACTTTCAAATACCAGGTCCGCCTTGATTGAACATGCATGATAAAAAGTTGTAAAGTATTATAAATAATGACATTAATGTCAATACAACAAAAAATAGTACATACTACCTTACAATTACACTAATACAATTACAATTACACTAATACTAACAAGAGTCTGGTCCTAATTAATCAAAACAACCACTTACTATTAAAGTACTAATCTTAATTATAACATCAATTTATCAACTTAACTCTACTAAAGAACAAATATCTATCTTCTAATTAAACTTAGTTAGTGCCTGGAAAAAGAAACAATAATTATTAGTGCTAATTTAAACCCAATATGGTGGTATAACTGGATTAAACCCTTCTACATTATTGCCGTTGAAAACATAGCTACATTCAGCCATATTATTATTATTCTGATGGTTACTTGTAATAATTCCTCTCGTCTTGTTGGAACTTGGCATTGATGTGCTTTCCACCGTCTCTTCACCTGATATTTCAGTGTATACTGTGGAATTCACTTGTTTCTTTGTAGCTTGTTCCTTCAATATTGCTCTTAATGCCAACACCTATCACAAATATTTAACTCTATGTCAATGTGTAAAAAAAAATTATTACACTATCTTTTTAAAAAAAAGGAACCCAGTGCACAAAGCATTTTGCATTCACGCAGGGTCGGAGAAAGGGCGACACCTCCTAGGGATGTGATGTAGACATGCTACCCTAATGCAAGCATTACTGGCTGCTCCACGGCTCGAACCCTTGACTTTTAGCATTTAGGTCATACAGAGACAACTTTACCGTTGCTCTAAGATAAGACAAGCTACCCTAATACAAACATTAGTGACTGCTTCCACGGTTCAAATCCGTGACCCTTTAAATCATACGAAAACAACTTTATTGTTATTCCAAGATAACACAGATTATCTGCTACGACATGTTAAACATCTTTACATTATCCGTGTGTATAACTAGTGAAAAAAAGGAAACAGACATATGGACAAAATTCTAACTGCATGAGAGAGGATAATTAAATTCAAAGGAAAACTCAAAAAGAAAAGAAAAGGAAAGGAGAGGAAAAAATGCTGTATGAAACGTCAATTTCAATTTTATTACAAGGTATAAGAAGAGTCAATTTTCTTTTTAAAAATTTATTTATTTGCATTAAATTAAGCCGACCCTTGCTTTATAATGATGGGGACCACTGAGGTTAAAGTTGTATCCATAGTTATGGCTCCGAATATGACGAACCTAACGAGCAATGACGCATATTACTCTAAAAATAGTTGTTTTTTCTCAAAATAGCAACTATTATTATAAGTTTCATAAAAATAGGTTATTTTCTAAAAAAAAGACAAGGATTCGTTAAGGACTATCTTATCATTAGACATAGGTATCCTAAAACCCCAATCATTTTTTAGTTTTGCATGAATTGCATGGATGTAAGAAAGTGAAGAGAGAAGTTCTCAGTACTGACCTCATTTTGAAGCTTCTGTTTTTCCCTAGAAACTAAATCATAGTCTTGTTTAAGAGAATCATAGAGACGTTCGAGCTGCTTAGACTTCCATCTAGCTCTCCTATTTTGAAACCAAACAGCAATTTGACGAGGTTGCAACCCAAGTTCTTTAGCTAGTTTCATTTTCCTATCAGGATCAAGTTTTATCTCTTCTTGAAAACTGTTTTCAAGTGACTCTAACTGTTCACTTGTCAATCTTTTCTTCTTGTCCAGTTGATTCATAGCAAAGTTGTTCTTCAGTTTGTCCATTGTTGGGAGCAGTCCACCATTTTGTGTTTGCATTGCATACTTCATTTCCATACCTTTAAAAATTAAAAAGAAGAAGAATAAAACACCCAAAGCTTATATTAGCATGTAAAGATATGGAACAACAACATACTGAGTGTATTCCACAAATAGGATATGAGGAGCAGAGACGAAGGGGTTACCGGTGGCACCCGGAAAGTTCGACAAAAAATTTATGTATACAAGTATATCTTTAATTTTTTTTTATATTTGTAATGACACCCTATATACAAGCAAATTTTAGTTGAATGCAAAAGCGCACTCGTAACCATTAAATTACGGGTCAACCTCTGTTGGGGAGGATAGTATATATGCAGATCGTACCTTTATTATTTTTAGTTGACTCTCAGCTCAAGAAAATATGTAAATATATGGTAGTGAGATATAATGGGCAGTGATTAGGCTGACAAAGTTTATAACTAACACTTGGTTTTTACTTTCTTTAGGAAACTGAGAAAAGTCAGCAATTATTAAAGGTATCAATGGAAAAAAAAAACTTAATAATTCTACCATTTTAAACTTAGTGTAAATTCATTGTTTTCTTTTTTTAATCACTATTCTATACTTGGAATACTTCTTTATCCGGGAGCAAGGTCCAAAAAACAAATCCCTTAAAGACTATAATAAAATGTCAATTATCTATATTAAGATAACAAGATTTCAAGATCAAATGACGAAAAGAGCCCTATGAAGAATGGGACAAAACAATGATTAGAATAAATGTGGAAATAATTTGAAACACAAAAAACATCAATGAAGACTAACATGGTTGCTTCTGAGAATAACAACAATTGCAGTATAATTCCACAAGTGAGATCTAGAAAAGATAACGTGTACACAAAAAGGTGAAAAAAGACAGAAAAATAATTTACAAGATTTTTTCCCCCTTATATCTTTACCTGGATATTGATCATAATTGTAGCTGTAGAGGAGATTGAAAGAATTATCAGGAGGAGCAGGTCGAGAAACAAAAGGTCTAAAATTCCCATTCCAGTCCATATTTTTTGGACTCTTTCTTTTTTCCTTCTAAACAAGGCAAAGATCCAGGAAAACACACAAATTCTAACCCCTTAATATATTGACACAAATCTTTCTTTATCTAGTATTGGACCAGTACTAGTCAAGACTATGGACCACCTTAAATTAAAAAGGGGTTAATTAGGGTTTGTCCTTTTGAAAAAGTATTAAAACTTTCTTGGTTTGTTTTGAAGAAACAAAAGTGAAAAATGAGAAGAAGATGTTGTAGGGAGAGTTTACTACATTTGTGGATAGAATCAGTCAGTGCTTAGCATTGTGTCAATATGTGAAAGAGATGGATTGGGAGGGTAAGAATTGGTTGTGCAGTTTTATGCTTCACTTTTGGGAGCAACTCATAAATAGGACTTCCTCTTTAGGTTTGGATGTTTTTTGGGTGGTGGGGGTGGGGGTTAGGGGTAGGGTGGGGTAGATGGATACTAGTGTGTACTAATTAATTGTGGTTTTTATTAGTGTTAAATTTCATCAAAGGACACTACTCCAATGATATATTTAAAGAACCATATGTAACATATGTGTTCATCAACTATAGGTGTAATTTGAGATCACTTAAATCCTTATGAAGTAGTAATAAAATTCACTTCATTTGGTGAAGTTGTAAAATAAGATTTTTTTTATTTATTTACTCCCTCCGATCCCTTTTATTTGTTATGTTTGGCTTTTGCACGCTCCTTAAAAAGATTAATTAAGAAAATAATTCGACTAAATTTGTCCATATTTATCCATTGATCTCAATATATTACTATTCTTGCTTTCACTATATTATCTTTCTCAATATTTATTACAGAAAAGGTAAATTTGAATTTCTAAAATGACAAGTTCTTTGAATCAATTATCTCTAGTCACCATGACAACTAAAATAAAAGAGTATTATTACACATTTTGGGGTTGGAGAAGGGAAGATGAGGAGAAAATTATTAGGTGGAAAATCGAAACCAACTGGATTGATGCTAAGTGTGGTAAAAAAAGTTAGATTTAAATTGTACACCGACAACATAAATAAGTCTATGCTATTAATGTAATATAATCTGCTATACCATGTTGTTTGCCTAGATTAATGTCTATTAATTATAGGCAATTATGTGTGAGGGCTGAGCTAGAGCATCAGCTGAATATAGTAGCTTTAGTACAAACTTTATATTTATTTTAAAAAATTCATTGAGTATGCACAAATTCTTATTTTAGAATTCAATAACATAAAAAGACAACTAGAATTTCGAACTCAATAACTTTAAAATCCTGATTCCATCTCTCTACTATAATGTGAGTTACTCTTAGTGATTCAATTGTATGAAATTCTGGTAAATTGTCTTTGTACAGAAGTTAAGATAAACAAAATTTTTTGTTTCCACTCTAATGCACTTTACGTAAAATTTGAAAATAGATGATTATTATATGTTAATTAGGAGTTTAAGAAAATTAGGATTTTTATCAAAGGTCACCATCTAAGGTAAGTGTATGGTCCCCTAAAGGCCAAAAAATAAGACAAGCTGCCTTGAGCTACTCTCACGCCTCTCTTCTCATTTTTCTGACGGATTAACTGCTTTCTTTCTTCCCCCCTATTACTACTACTGCTACTACTTCTTAGTATGCAGTACTTAGGTTTCTTCTACAGCCTTTAATTTGAGTCTCTCTCTATTTATTACTCCATCTAAGATCAAGATACAACTCCAGAAACCATCATAAGAGACGACTATGTGTCTTTAAATCCCCTTCCTTAAAAATTTAATTCATACTGTGCTAAGCAAATAGAAATAATCTTTTTTATGGTTGTATACCCCAACAACAACAAACTCATCATTTTTTTATTAGTGGGGTTTGAGGAGGGTAAGATGTACGCAACCTTGTCCCTATCCCTACAAGGGAAGAAAAATTGTTCCCGATAAACCCTCGACTAGAGAATGACTGAAAAAAGAAGGGAAAAGGGCCAAAATTATATCCCTACTATCGACAATTAGTCACATTTATACCCGTTTCTACTTTCGGTCAAAAATTGTCCCTACAATTAACAAAGTATGCAAAATTGTCCCTGTCGTTAACAAAGTATGCAAAATCGTCTTTAACTTTAACAGATTTCTTACATGGCAGTAGGACCCCTCATTTAATGTGTCAACTAAGCAAATACCAACACGAATTGAAGAGACCCATGCTCATTTTTTTGACCCATGCCTATTTTTTTTGACCCATGCTCATTTCTTGGACCCATGCCATTTCTTGAAGAGTTGAAGATCAAAAATATGAATAAACAACCACCGCTTTACCGGTCCTCCACCTTCTTTCACCAATTTATAACATAAAATAGATTATATAGAATCATATGTGGGAAAATTCATGTTAAGACCCGGATTCCCCACCATTGGGATCGTGATGGCGCCTACTCGTGCTAGCTAGACAAGCCAATTTACTCACCATCTTTTCATTAACACATTCATCCCGTTCTCAATTTAATAACAAGAATAATAATAATAACGTTAACTACGGAAGTCTATTTCATAAAAACTGAATATAAGTGTGAAATACTCAACATAAATCCTCTACCCAAGATGTGGAGTAACAAACTCACGAACTACTAAGAATAACTACGCATAATGGTCTGGAAGAAAAATAATAACCGTCTGTCTCAAAACAATGAGACTACAACAATAATGAAAACTATAAGAAGAGACGCCGGGCCTGCGGACGTCTACAAACTACCTCAGTCTCGAGAGTATGATAATTATGCTAATGAGACTACTGCTGCTGCTTCTCCTCAAAACCTGGACCTGTGCAAAAATGCACAGAAGTGTAGTATCAACACAATCCGACCCCATGTGCTGGTAAGTGCATGGCCTATTCCGGCGAAGTAATGATAAGCCTAGGACCAGACACTCACATAAACCTGTGCATTTCTATATACATATGTAACACAAAATAGCAGAAAAAACTGAGCAACACAAATAGCAAGGGAGGGAAGATGCTAGGGGGAGCACAATCGAATATACATAATTCATCAATAAGGTAAAAACAGAGTGCAACAAACAGTTATCACAAAACATGAAATTGAATAGTTGCACGACATCACCCTTCGTGCTTTTACTCTCATCCTCACCAAGTCATCAAATAAAAGTGCACGGCATCACCCTTCGTGCTTTTACTCTCATCCTTACCAAATAAGCTAATAAAAGTGCACGATATTACCCTTCGTGCTTTTACTCCCATCCTCACATTTATGGCACGACATGATCCTTCGTGCATGATTTAATTAACAATGGCACGTAATGTTCTTTCGTGCATAAATAGTAAAAAAGGGAACAGAATGATCCTTCGTGCATAAATAGTAAAACATGGCACAGAATGATCCTTTGTGCATAAATAGTAAAACATGGCACGGAGTGATCCTTCGTGGGAATATAATTAAAAATGGCACGGCATCACCCTTCGTGCTTTATCACTCTTCCTCACCCAAACAACAGTCACAATCAACGGGCAAGAAGAATGAGATAAACAATAAGTACCATCCCAGCAAGGGAGTAACAATAGTCATAACAATATCCCGGCAAGGGAGAAATAACAACAACACAACAAGGTCCCAGCAAAGGAACAATACACAACCCTCACAACCTGGTAAGGGCTCAATAATATAACTTAGGAAAGTTCCACATTAGCTCACAACATGTATCAACAAGCGACTCACTGTCATGCTAGACTTCGGTGTATAGATGCTCGTCACTACGCCTATACAACGCACTCGATCATTTAGTGTGACGACCCAAAGGGTCATCACTTATTTTATTAATCATTTCGAGCTTCTGAGGCCTTGAAAACCTCATTCTATGTTGCCTCGAATTACGTGCACAATTCGGGCATGTGGCCGGAAAGTTTTTATGTTGAAATATATGAAAAATGTGAGAAATTTGAAGAATTTTGATATTAATATTGATATGGTTGACTTCGGTCAACATTCTTGGTAAACGGACCCGGACCCGAGATTGGATGGTCCCGAAAGGTCCGTAGGAAAATATGGGACTTGGACATCCGTTCGGAGTCGAATTCTGAGGCCTAGAGCCCAAGTTATGAATTTTTCTGTGAAATTATTTTTGATATAATTGTTAAAGGAAAATGAATTAAGTGACCTTAGTATCGGGCTCGTATTTTGGTTCCGACGCCCGGTACAAGTCTTAAATACTATATATGTGCTTTCTGCAAAGTTTGGTGACATTCCGAAGTCGTTTGATATGTTTTGGACCTTGAGTTCCAAGTTTGAAAGTTTTGAAAACCAAAAGTATGAAAATCATGAACTTGAGGCTTGATTTGATGAAAACGATGTGATATTGGCGATGTGATCGCACGAACAAGTTCGTAATGTGTTTTTGATGTTGTGTACATGTTTGGTTTGATGCCCGGGGGGCTCGGGTAAATATTTGATAGGCCGTTGGATCAATTTCTGAATTTGTGCACTGCTGGTTTTTCACCCAGCTGTTGGCTTCGCATTTGCGAAGTATTTCTCGCAATTACGAAGGTGACAGATCAAGGCAGGGTTCGTAAATGCGAACCCTTGATCGCAAATGCGAAGGGCGCCCAGGACTATTTGGGTTCGCAAATGCGAACCAAACCTCCCAAATGCGAGGCCTTCTGTGTTAAGCCATTCTTCGCAAATGCGAAGGCCCCTCAGCCCAGCTTTGTTCGCAAATGCGAACAAATGTTCGCAAATACGAAGGCCCCCGAATTGCCTTGGCTTCGCAAATGCGAACAAAAGTTCGCAAATGCGAACTTCCCAGCCTTAGCTTATTTTTCAAACTCCAGAAATTGGTCGGGGTTCGCAATTGCGAACCCATATTCGCAAATGCGAACACAGAGACTTGTAAATCCCGATTTCCAGCTTCATTTTTCACATTTCACAACTAAAAAATACCTATTGGCGATTTTTCACGAACTCCCTCTTCTTCAAAACAATTGTAAGTCACTTTTTACTTAATTCTTTCAATTCCTAACAACATTAAACATGTTTTTCAATAGAAATCAAAGGTTTTCATGGTAGAATTTCTTGTTTTTGGTAGAATATAGGGTTTTTCATGAATTAGGAAATTGGACCTCGAATTGAGGTCCGATTTTGAAAAAAATCATATACTTGAACTCGTGGGGGGATGGGTAACCGGATTTTGGTCCGAACCCCGAGTTCTGACCATGTGGGCCCGAGGTCGAAATTCACTATTCCGGGCAGAATGTTGTAAAAGTTGTAATTGGCCTTATGAATTAGTTTGTTGAGTAGTATTGATGATATTAAATCAGTTGTGTATAGATACAATTGGATTGGAGCCAAATTTGAAAGGAAAAGGCATTGCCACGGATTGAATTGTTCATAAACATTCGAGGTAAGTGTTTGTTCTATCCTAGCTTGAGGGAATAGGATTATGTGCTATGTGTTATGTGATCGAGTGCGGTGTATGGGCTGTGGTGACGAGCATCCATACTCTGGCGTCTAGCATGACCGTGAGTCGTTGTTAATACTTGTTGTGGGACATATTTGAATATAAATTGTTGAACCCTTGCCGAGTTGTAGAATTGTTATTGTTCTCCCTTGTCGAGACTTGTTGTGAAGATGATTATTGATTGCCCTTGTTGGGACGGTTTATGATTTACTGTTTCATTCTCTGCCCTTAATTGTAATTGTTATTTGGGTGAGAAAGAGTGATAATGCACGAAGGGTGATGCCGTGCCTTGATTTATTGTTTATGCACGAAGGTTAATGCCGTGCCTTGTTATTGATTATGCACGAAGGTTAATGCCGTGCCATGTTATTGATTATGCACGAAGGATCATGCCATGCCTTGTTATTGAACCATGTACGAAGGATCATGCCATACTATGGATGTGAGGATGAGAGTAAAAGCACGAACGGTGATGCCGTGCACTTTATTTGCTTATTTGGTGAGGATGAGAGTAAAAGCACGAAGGGTGATGCCGTGCAACTACTTGCTATTCCTTGACTTGATATTACTTGTTTTTCCATTATACTTTGTTTTACCTTGTGTACTTGTTAACTATTGTTAATTGGTGAGTTCATTTGAGATATTCCTTATTGCGTTATATTTGGTTATTCTCGTTATTTTGTGGTATACATATATATGGAACTGCACAGGTTTATGTGGGTGTCTGGTCCTAGGCTTGTCACTACTTCGCCGGGATAGGCCAGGCACTTACCAGAACATGGGGTCGGTTGTGCTGATACTACACTTCTGTGTACGATCAGGAGCAGCAGCAATAAATTTTTTGCGTGGGAGTTGAACACTTTGAGACCGAGGTAGCTCGCAGGCATCCGCAAGCCCGGCGTCTCTCCCTTTACTTATGTTATTAGTTGTAGTCTCTTTGTTCCGAGACAAACGGATTATGTTATATTTCTTTCAGACTTTTATGTGTAGTATTTGTCACACCTCCTTTTTACGCGCCGGCGAGGGCGCGAGGGAGTTTTTCCAATTAAAGGACAATCGAGACGGGATCAATTTATTAAATTCAGAGTCGCCACTTGGGAAAATAATGGTGTCCCAAGTCACCGGTTTAATCCCGAACCGAGGAAATTTATGACTCTGTAATACAGTCTGCGAAACTAGAAATCTGGATAAGGAATTCTGTTAACCCGGGAGAAGGTGTTAGGCACTCCCGGATTCCGTGGTTTTAGCACGGTCGCTCAATTGCAATTTTTGTTTCTATCCGATTCTTTTATATATTTTAACTATGTGCTTTTAATGCTCCGCTCTTATTTTTAGAAGAATTGCGACGTTACGAAAACACATTTCGAGCCGCACCGTAACCAGTACGCCTGCGACTCTAATGTATTTCGGTTTCGCCGAGAGTAAGATTTGGGTCACATAAATGCACACCCGTATTCAGGAAAGTAATTTTATTTCAAGTCGTGCCTAAAGAGTCTATCGTCTATTTAACTTGGGAAAAGGACCGTGAAATTCGCTAAACGGTCCTTCCAAGTCTAAGTTTTCATGACAATTATTCGAGGGCCCCACAATTGTGTATTTTTTGGCGAGGCTCGTCTCGTTTATTTTAAAAGGACAATCCTAAAGTGACTACATTTTTCTATTAAGTTCGTCTCTAAATAAAAGAGAAAAGGTCCTAATTTATTGCATGTTTATAAGCTCGGACCTCTTATTAGTTATTAAACCAATGTGAACGGAAATTGCACTCGAGCTTGCAAAAGGGAAATTGTTTTATGCCTTATTCTACAAGCGAATAATACTAAAACTAAAATTATAAATAGCATACGAATTTGAAAAATGTCAACATAAACTAACCATTCTCTAATTAATTTAAACCACCAGTATTAGATAAACCGAACCATTGAAGTTAACTATGTGTAATACAAAAGTCATTTTTTTGAACTTCATGCTAATGTTCATCACTACCTTAGTTATTAATATTATTCAAATTGCTAATTAAAATGACGTTATTTACCCAAGTGACCTCGTAAATTCAGAATTAGAATAATTATATAAACCCGATTCACACAATTCAATCATTTGAATGTTAACGGTTTGAGTCTTAATCCCTATTCGAACACATGTCGCAATTAATCAAAATGACCTTTGATATTCAAATCTTAAATAAGACCATACTAATTTCTAGTTCTAGACTAAATCCCTGTTTTGGTTTTCTAATTTCAATTTAACATTGACCAACATGGATTACATACAAAATAGATACAGTCCATAATTCATCAGTTAACGTATACAAATATGATGCGATTGCAGATGTGTAATACACAAAACAGGATGAATTTAAACATAGACTTCAGATCTTCATATATGTCCAAACTTTGAACTTGCCAACTACAATTTCTGGTATTCTAAAGATGTGTACCTGGAATTTAAAGAAAAGAGAAGTGAGGATGCATTATAGAGCAACACAAACAGCGGCTAACAACAACAGACCAACAGCAACAGCTTTAACAACAGACCAACAGCAACAGAACCCCCGCGACAACACAGCAACCAACAGCAACAGAACCCCCGCGACAACACAGCAACCACCACAACAACAACCTCGACAAACCACAACAACAACCTCGACAATAAACAGTAGCGACAACAATAGCCTTAACAGCAACAAACCCAACAGTAACTGAAGCAACCGAAGAACAGAAGCAAACAAGTGAGCACTTGTGTATTTTTTATGAGTGTCCGTCGATGTATCTATGTTTTTCGAATCCCCTACCGTGTGTATGTGTATCCCTTTGTCTGTATGTGTATCCCTTACTGTTTCAGATTCATGCTATACTTATAGCTAAAAACAGACCCCCCTCCTAAATGACTTCTTGATCCAAGTTAAATGGTTCCCCATGCTTACTTGTTTGGTTCCCCATGCTTACTTGTTTGGTTCCCCACTAACACTTGTCTTTTTCTTAATTAATTCAAAAGATATGGGCAACATATTTAATTACTTCTTTTAACATCTTCCAAAGCCACTATGTCTTGTTCCTCACTAAGTATTAAACAATACCCCCTTTTTTAATGTTATTAGTGCTTAGTAGACAAAATACTTTAACATAAATAATTATTTAAGTTTTCAATTTCCATATTACCCCTAAAACTACTGAAATTACTAGTCTTCCCCCAAACCTTCATTTGTAACAATGCTAAACAACTGACCAAAATTAATTCCTAATTAAACACCAAATCACTATCAGCTATAACCAATGCCTAACAAAATTCACATAACAAACTTACTATAACTCGTATTAGATCATTTAACATCAAAACAACAAGAACAAACCAATCATATTGGGAACCAATCATGATGGACTCTAAAAAAAATGAACGGGCATGGAAATCATTTAGCATGAATCTTAATTAGAAGCATTCTTGAAGCTACCAGTAAGACACGATCCTTCTGAATTAGACAGAACCAAACACCCAAATACATTAATTCCCAATTAATAGGAGGCAAGAATGAAAGCCATATCTAGTAACACAGTAAGAAAAAAACAAAGAACTCGGACACTTGTAGCAATTCACAGGCATCTAATTATCAGTGATATCTTCCTAATCACAAACACATTCAAACTTGTTGAAACCAAAACTACATTAAACATTCACATAAACTAATTCAATTTGAAAAAGATAAATCAACGGAGCAAAGATGAACCTGAAATGGTAAATGGATTGAAGCAACAACTACAACCGAAAATCAACACAGCTCCAAACAAATCGACAACATCGAACCAGAATCTCGAACGAAGGCTTTACCTTTGACGTAAACAAAATGTGGTCTAGCGATCATTTTAAACAAACAACGAGCAGCGAACAACGGAAGGTGATGACCGACGACGACGACGAACACAATGGCGAAGCTGGCTGGTTCGATGAAGCTGAAACTGGTTGTTTGGAGTTTGTTCGCGAAGGTGATGTTGGACATCGACGTTCGTAGCTGGGACGATGAAGCTTCGTCGGACAGGTTCGTCGTTATGGTTGCTGGAAGGTTGCTGATGGTCGTTCGGTTGCTGGTCGACGAACTGTCTGGCGGCGGCAGCTTCTTCAGGGTCTGCCGGCTGCTCTGGTTTTTCTGGAGAAGCCAAGAACGATGGGTAGCTGGCGGATGGGTTGAACGGCGTCCGTTTGTTTGTCGTGAGCAGCGACGGTGGTCGCCGGAAATGGTGGAGAAGACGACGAAGTTCACGGTTTCTTGGTGGAGTTTCGGCGGCTATGAGGGGCTGGTGGTCGTCAAGCAAGAAGCTGTGACGATGAGGTGGAGGCAGTGGTCGTCCATGGCTGGACGTTAGGGTGATGGATCGGAGGTTGTTTGGTCGTTGGTTGATGGGGGCGGCTCTTTGAAAAGGGTCCGTCTCCTTAGGGTTTTCGTTTGGGTGTTCAAGAGAAATGGGGGAGGAAATTGAATGGGGGTTCATTTGGTTATGTGTGAGTTGGGCCGGGTCGGGTATTTGGGGTGGGGTGTTGGGCTGGCTGGGTAGGGAATTTGGTGGTGTATTGAATTACATTGGGCCTGGTTTTGCTATGGCCCAATTCCGATTTCCATACTACATTCCATGGTGTATCATGTACATATGTGTGTATATATATGTATATATATATATATATATATACTAACTCATAACACAATTAATTTTTACTACAATCATCCCACATAATTACATATCACTTAAATGTAAACCGTATAATTTTGATATTAAACACTAAAAAAAAATGCAAAACATGATGTATATATTTTGTATTTTACTAATTTAAATAAATAAACACGCACACACAAACATGCAAATGTAAGATAAAAATAACACAAAAATCACATAAATCATGCTCAACATAAAACTATTTTATTTTTGAATTTTCTGGGAGTGATTCTCATGTAGGGCAAAAATCACGTGCTCACAGCTGCCCCTCTTTGCGCGTAAACATGAAGAGTTTTCGTGCAAAGATAAGTGAGCGGATACGAGCGATTTTTTCCTGTTCGAGCACCCCGTGTGAAGCATTTTTTGGAAAAGTTTGACCGAACCTTCGCTTCAAAGGTCTCCTACATATCCCTAGCTAAAAGGGAATCAGGTCAATGTAGTTCGGGAAGTTCTGGTAGCTGGGACTACCATGACTGCTGTGATCTTGCCGTTACTGCTGTTGTTGCTGTTATCACTGCTTACCGATCTCCTCATTACATCGTGCTAAAATAAAACAAGAAGCTAGGCTAGCCTACGGATCGCATGATCCTATCTATCTTCAACTTGCTTTTGCCACCTTGCTTTTTTGTTGGCTTGATTGTTCCTTCTGATGTTTCTTCTCTTCTGCCAATTGTTATTTCGGCCTATCTTGATTGCCGAACTCCGACCGTTGGTCCCTTTCTTGTGATCTTCGAACTATTCTCCTTCGACGTCTGAATCTATCTTTCTGATCCTTGTTGCCTTCCTTTGATTATGAACTTGGATTCATGCTGTGGATTTCCGTTATACTCTACCGCTTTCCCCACACAACTTCGAAAGTAAATTGTCACTCCATTCTTCATGCGGGCTCCTGACTTCAACATCTTTTGAAAATAAAATCGCCATTCCTCTCTTCAGGCGGGCTCCTGACTTCAATAACATCTTTTGAAAATAAATCGCCATTCCTCTCTTCAGGCGGGCTCCTGACTTCAACAACATCTTTTGAAAATAAATCGCCATTCCTCTCTTCAGGCGGGCTCCTGACTTCAACAACATCTTTTGAAAATAAATCGCCATTCCTCTCTTCAGGCGGGCTCCTGACTTCAATCATCAACTCTGAAAATTAATCGCCATTCCTCTCTTCGGGCGGGCTCCCGACTTCAACAACATCTTTTGAAAATAAACGCCATTCCTCTCTTCAGGCGGGCTCCTGACTTCAACAACATCTTTTGAAAATAAATCGCCATTCCTCTCTTCAGGCGGGCTCCTGACTTCAACAACATCTTTTGAAAATAAATCGCCATTCCTCTCTTCAGGCGGGCTCCTGACTTCAACAACATCTTTTGAAAATAAATCGCCATTCCTCTCTTCAGGCGGGCTCCTGACTTCAACAACATCTTTTGAAAATAAATCGCCATTCCTTTCTTCAAGTGGGCACCTGATTACCAAAACTTGAAATGTATAGATCGAATACCATCTCAGGAGAAAAAAAATTCATCTACCTATGATTTTTATATCTTAGGAGAAAGACTTCAATCATCAACTCTGAAAATTAAACGCCATTCCTCTCTTCTTGTACCATTTTATTCTTGCTGCATCGACTCTTGAGCCATCATTTCTCCTAAATCACCTTGTTTCAAAACTGCTTTCCTCCTGGGTCGTGTTGCTTTCCCTCCTGACTGCTAGGGATATCTTTAGAACTGTTTACTTGCCTGCTGAGGATAATGATGCTGGGAAAGTTTTCCTTCATCCCCTCATTTCCTTTGACTCATGCGCTTGAATTTGCGTTGGGAACTCTTGTTGTAACTCTCTGCTTTATGGTGGGTTACGGGTTTTAAGACCTGCAATGCAAAGACTGAAGACTTGCCTGACACGTCATCTTGAATTGCCTTCCTCATTTCTCCGAGAAAATTTTCAACAATGGCAGAAAATTTTCTGCCCCAGTATTGGTGTTCTTCCTTCTGGCATGACTTTCCGCTGTCAATAGCACTTACTTTCCCTGTTTCAAATCAAAGAAAATTTATTAGTTCAAAACATTGTGAGCGGTTGTGCCGCTCATGTGGGGTGGTTTTTCCTTTTCTCCTTTCCCTCGCTCGGGGTTCCCAAAACTTGTAGGGGAATGATTTCATTTGCTGGAGATGATATTCCTGCTGGGGATGGGTTTTTCCATTTATCCCTTCCCCGTTCTGTGTTTCTCAACTTGCTGAGGGTTATTTTGTTGAAGATGAGATTTCCTTTCTTCCTTTACCACTCTGTGTTGTCCGACCACCTCGGAACTTGCTGAAGATAACACTGTTGGTGGATTTTCATTTCCTCAAAATTGGTGTTTCATTCTTCTTGAAGGCTGTTGAGGATGACACTGGTTCGAAGACCATTTCTCTTAAGACTTTCCTTCTTCCCAAGTGGGTATTGACTTCCAGAAAATTTTCAAACTGAAAAGAAAATTTTCTGCCCCAGTTTAATAATCTTCTTTGCACCGTACTTCTCTGCCGTCAATGGCATTTCCTTGCTTTGCATAATAATTGGAAAGTTGGTGGCAAGTTTTGAAGTCATTTCTCACTTGTTCTGACTAGACAGACTTTGATGGGGAATTCTTGATAAAAATGAGAAAGATAAAAGAAACAAAATAGAAGACAAAGAAAATGACTCTCTAGCAAGAAATATCTATAAAAACTTTATCAAACGCGGATACCAACTATACTGGTCATGACATGCACATATGGCCTATCCTTCGTCGTTAATTGCCTTTCACGATTTCTGTCTCGTGATTTCCATCTGATTATCACCTTTATTCGACTTGTAGTGCCCGAAGGGTTTTCACTTTCAAGCTTCTCGCATTTTGATTTTCTCTCAGCTTTCGTCGCCTTATGGTGCCTCCGAAGGTTTTCACCGGTAAGACTCTCTCATTTGTATTACTTTTAGCTGGGGATTGGGGTGTCACTGCCAAGACTCTCTCGCGTGTCCTTTCTGCTGGGAATCAGAGTCCTTTCTGCTGAGAGTCACCGTGTTATATTATGATAGGATTCTATCCCTCGCCTGACGCGGCATCTTTTGAAGACTGATCGGAAGGTCTTTCTTTGGACCGTAATGTGGGATTTGGATAGGGCTACAAAGAAAGGGTATTGAAGGCTCAAAACAAAATCAATTTTGGGTTCAACATTTACAACCTTCGGACCTAAATTTATTTACAATAAACACAATTTTTCTTTGCCCCAGTTTTTACTTGGGGATTTTTATTTCTTTATTTACACTATGACCGAGCTGTGAAGCGCCTACGTATCCTCTTTAAGGAATCAGGTCAAACGTAGTTCCCAATTCCTTCTTTTCATTTTTTTTTCATCATTTTTTTTTTTTTCTTTTCTTTTTCGTTCCTTTTTGGTTGTTTTTGTTTTTTTCTCTTTTTCTTTCTTTATCTTCCCCATTTGTGTTTCTAATTTTGGTACCGATTCCGAAGGAGGGGTATGAAAGAAATCAAAATAAGGCTCGAAGGGTTAACGAAGGATAAAGTGTTTGGGTAGCAGAACAAAATGCCTTCGTCATTCCAATCTTCAAAAACATGCCAAGTACAAACAACATATTCACGACATCTTCTCTGGTTGTGCTAGGAGTGATAACCATATCGTCCATTCGCCTTTTTCATCCGTCATTTTAAAGTATTGCTGGACGACACTTCCATTTCAGTATCACGAGCGAACCCCATGTCAGCATGGCCATTTTTGCCTTTGACTGTTTCTTTTTTACGTGCCCCGGTTTCAGATGACTCAGGATCCAAATAGTCTCAAGTTGTTTTTGTTTCCTTTAGATGACCCGATCATCTTCCAATTGCTTAATGATTAACTTTTAGAATTAAGCCACAATTATGTGCGCATGTCGTGTCACTAGATTCGGCGTTTGAGCACAAGACAAATCTAAAGGGTAAAAGAACTAAACAAATAAAATGACCGGAAGTAACAAAAGACCGAAAGCTTCATTAAACTAATGACGAAATGGTTCAATGACAAAATAAGCAAAACAAACCAGAGTACAGCCCTGAAACAAAACTGGGCAAGACCAAAGCAAACTGCTAGGACCAAAAGGGTTTGACCACAAGAAAACCCTGAAAATAACTCGGACAACAAAAATGACGACAAAAACGAACCACCAAAGCTCCATCTAGCTGACCAAAAGATAGAGTATCTTCCCCATTACCAAGCACAACATTTTAGCCACTAAGCTCTGCATCAATATTGCCAAGGCTGCCATCTGCTTCAACATTTTTAGCTCCAGTCAATACACCCCCCAGAGGATTTGTGTGTCCCATGTCATCATCATTGACCACAATCAACCACCCTTTTTGAATCATTCTTTCTATTTCCTTTTTCAAGGTACGGCAACTCTCAATATCGTGCCCTCTGACATTGGAATGGTATGCACATCGTGCAGTAGGATCGAAGTTTCTTGCACGTGGATCGGGAGTGTATTCGGGGAGCGGCGTAATCAGGCCGACATGTTTTAACTTTTCAAACAGACTTGCATAGGATTCCCCGATAGGGGTGAGCGCCTTTTCTCGCTTCAGCAACCTCTCCTCCCTAAACGCCTTATTTGGCCTGAAACCTGACCCGGGGGGTTTCCGGTATGTTCGTGGGGGTTGGTAGGCCTGATGCAGAACCATCGCCTTCCTCGCCCTGGGCAGTGGGTTGTGGTGGTGCTTCATACGAAACGCCCTCACTAGTCATTGCCACGGCAGGATCTCGCACCTTGCTTGTGCCTCTCCTTTTTGGCTTTTGTCTCTTCGTTGGGGACTCATCTCTCCCACGGATGTTGCCTAAGACAACTTCGTCTCCTTCGTTTGCCATGTTTCGTGCCTAAGCTCTGATATCAGTTGTCACGGGGCTAAGTTTGACAAGACCCGTGCGGACAGCTAAACAGCCTTAACTCGCTTTTAGCCTCAGTCCTAACACAATACTAAGCACAAAAACGTGCTGGAAGCTATGGCAAACAGAAATACACAAATGCTGGAAATGAAAGCAGTAAGTGGCTAACAAGAGTTGGGAGGCCAAGGCCAATTTTTCTGATTTACTTGATAAATAGAAAGGAAAGCTACAATACAAAGTGTTGTATATCTGAACGACCCGACCGGTCGTTTTAGGAAATTACGCCCCTATCCCTAATTTAACTGTTCCCCAAAGCTCATTTCTGCTATTGTGGGTTGCCGGGAGAGTCGGTTCCGAAAAATTGAGCATTTTGGGACACTTAGTCCCCAAACAAGAGCTTTGAAACTAGAAAATGGTCCATAGCCGGAACAGTGTTAAGACGATCTCGGAACGGAAATCCGATGGTTCCATTAGCTCCGTTAGGTGATTTCGGGGTTAGGAGCGCGTTCGGAAGGTATTTTGGAGGTCCGTAGCTCAATTAGGCTTGAAATGCCGAAGGTTGAAATTTTGGCGAATCCGATCGATAGGTGAGATTTTGATCCGGGGTCGGAATGGAATTCCGACAATTTCTGTAGCTTCGTTATGTGATTTTGGATATGTCCGCAAATTTTCAGGTCATTCGGACGTCGTTTGGTCGGGTTTTTGATCAAATATGCAATTCGGAAAGTTTTAAGAAACTTAGGCTTGAATCGATGTGATTTATGGGTTTTGATGTTGTTAGACATGTTTTTATGATTGGAATAAGTTCGTATCGTGTTTTGGAGTATGTTGGTGGTTTTCGTTGGGGTCCCGGAGGCCTCGGGATGAATTCGAACCATCATCCGGCACTTTGGAACATGTAAAGTCTGCAGAAAAACTGCAGATCACTGGGCAAGATTTAAGCCATCGCGTTCGCGAGGGCCTTGTTCGCGTTCGCGTAGGCCGGGTGCTGCAGAGCATCGCGTTCGCGTCCAAGGCGTCGCGTTCGCGTAGTGGAAGAAGGGGAGGCACCGCGTTCGCGATCCCTGTGTCGCGTTCGCGAAGAGCAAGGCGGGTTGGATGGGAAATAAGGTCATCGCGAACGCGTGGACTAGCGCCGCGTTCGCGAAGGTTTAGCCGGCTGTGCATCGCGGACGCGAGTGGTGTCACGCGAACGCGAAGGGTAAATGGGTTAGAGCATCGCGAACGCGTGATAGGCCACGCGAACGCGATGAAGGAAAATGTCTGGCAGTGAGCTTAAGTTCAGAACATAACACCCGCGACCCCCATACACAAAAACGCCATTTTTGAGCTCCAAGAGAGGTTTTTGAAAGGGAAAACGTTGGGATATCATCGGGAAATCATCGGGGGTAAGTTTCTTGACCTTAATTCGTTGGTTTATCATGAAATCCGTGATTATTTCACCGAAATTGGAAGATTAAAGGTGGGTTTGAGCCCTAGGCCTAAATGTTAGAAAATCTCTGATTTGAGTGGGCAAACGGAGTCCGATTTCGATAAATTTTATATGCACGGACTCGTATTGAGATAAGGAAAACGAATATATAATTTTCGTGATTTTTCGATAAGCGTACCGGAAGTCAGGTTTTGGCAACTTGTGGGTTTTGGTGTATTTTGAGTTAATTTGATTGGGTAATGCCCAATTGGCCTATTTTGATGTGATTCTATTGATTTTTATCAGATTCTACACTTGTGGAGGCCGACATTCGTGGCAAGAGGGTTATTGCTTAGTGGTATTGTACCGGAATTGAGGTAAGTGGCTTGTCTAACCTCGTGTGGGGGAATTTTCACCCCTAGGATATTATGTGATAGTTTAAATGCCTTGTACGCGAAGTGACGGGCGTGTACATGCGCTGGTTGTTGAACACATACTTTAATTAAAATGTTCGATGAGTGATATTCCCTGTCTTTGGCTGTTAATTTGATATTTTACCCGGTAGTGGTTAGAAGAGCATGATTAGGTAGCACTTAACTGTTTAGTTGCCTAATTGCCTTATTCGAACTCCTTGTTAATTATTGGCACTATTTTTCGGTGAAGTTATAGTTAAGCATAATTATTTCTCTCTGTGGATTTCCTTAATTGGCTGTGCTTGTGGACTGCGGGTTCGATTCTCGGAGACCCAGGGCTGTGGGTTCGATTCCCAGAGACCCGACGTGATATTGGTAGTGACTACGGGTTCGATTCCCGAGATCCTGAGTTATTTGTTGGTAGGGACTGCGGGTTCGATTCCCGAGATCCCGAGTTATTTATGGGTAGGGACCGCAGGTCCGATTCCGAGATCCCGAGTTATTTATTAGTAGGGACCGCGGGTTCGATTCCTGAGATCCCGAGTTATTGTGGATATTATTGAGACACTGGCCGTGCGGTTCGATTCCCGAGACCCGTGGGTACCGAGAATGGGACCTGGGGTTCAATTCCTACGCATCCCGGATTTGTTTATTCGAGTTGGTTATTTGTTATTAGCTTGGTTGTAGACAATTTCAGTAAATGTTGTTATTTTGGAAATTTTGTTGTTATCTCTGTCAAACTGTTTATTTTGTTGTCATCATATTATTATTGTTTCTCAGTAGGGCCCCGACCTTCCTCGTCACTACTCCATCGAGGTTAGGCTCGGCACTTACCGAGTACCGCCGTGGTGTACTTATGCTACTCTTCCGCACACTTTTGTTGTGCGGATCCGGTACATCAGAGCAGTCTCGTACTAGGTGATTCTGCGCAGCTTTCCGGGAGACTTCGAGGTATGATCTCGCTACGTCCGCTGATCCGGAGGCTTCCCTTCTATTCTAGTATTACTAGTTGACATTTTTCTTCTTTTCATTGTTAGATACTCTTTACACATAGAGCCACAGTTGTATTTTCTCTTTTAGTCCGTGTTACCGCGGGGTTCCGGATCTTGGTAGTGTTTTATTTACTGTGTGACGGATGTATGTGCCAAGTGGCACGGGTTACATATCTTTATGTTATTTTCCGCTGTTTCTTATTTAAGTAATTAAAACTTATAGATTTCGCAACGTGTTAGGCTTACCTAGTCGTGGGGATTGGGTGCCATCACGACAAGTTCACAATTGGTGAACTAGGGTCGTGACAAGAACGGTGCCACAAGAAGCACCGAAACACAGGCCGGTTATTTAGAGTCTCGCTGATTGATACGGAGACGTCCGTATTTATCTACGATGGGCTATGTAATAGTTTAGGAAACTCTTCATTTCTTTTGATTCCTTGTCGTGCGACATTTTTGGCATCAAAAATCTAAACTACCGCTTCTATTCTCTCACGTATGGCGAGGACACGAGCTAACCGCGACGATCGTGCACCCGCGCCCCTACCGTTGCCGCCGCCGAGGCCGGGCCGAGGTGAGAGGACGAGGACGCGCCCGAGGTGTCGCCACAGCACGCGCGCGCCGCCGCCGAGGTGCCACCGGTAGACCAGTGTTGGAGCGCAGTGCACTGCACACCAACTACACCGCTACTACTCCGAAGACTACAGAGACCTCGGCTCGCTCACGAGCACGTATACCACTTTCGCCTGCGCGGATTGCTTCCTCTTGTCGCGCGCCACATCTCAGTGTCGGGAGGGGCCCGTACTCCCGTAGCCGTTAGCACCGGAGTAGCCGTGTGCCAGTGGGACATGTTCCGCATGTTTGGTTATGCTCTCCGCCGCCCCGAAGACAACCGGAGAGGCGGACCACCGCCTCGAGGACGAGCAGACAGATTAGAGAGGTTCGAAGACATCGATCCTCCGTGTTTAGCGTCCGGCTCGTCGTACGACGCATCGGGTTTTCTCGGAGGAGTGTCATCGTATTCTTCGTACTGCAGGGATTGTGGAGACCAGCGGGTTTCCTTCACCGCTTTCGCTCGCTGGTCGCCAGCGATCGCGGCGCACGTACGAGCTCGGATAGTCCGTGCGAGTCCGCTTCATTGACTCGGACGCAGTTTTCACATCTATTTTTGAGGGAGTTTGTTCCACGCAGCCTTAGGGATTCTTGGCGCCTGGAGCTTGAGCGGCCGCGACGTGGCTCCATGCCGCATCGGAGCATGCCATCGCTCACCCGTCTGTCGCGCACGCACCGCCTTCGGCAGCCACGGTTCAGGAGAGAGTGCGGAGATTTATCGAGGGCCCGATTCCGCCCATCCGATCCGAACATGGCCAGAGAGCGGGAGACAGATATATCTTATCGCCAGTGCGGCTAGCATCGCCGGAGGATCGGCAGTACGCTCCCTGTAGGCCGCGGAGACAGAGAGGCAGAGAGGTCCCTGCGAGTCCGGCCATTTCTCCGGTGCCCGCACTTCCAGCCCTCGGCCGTTTTAGCAGTGGGGATATTCCTGCCGTCCACCGCTCACTCGCATTGCTCGCAGCCTCGCGTGGTACTCAGTGTCTTCCAAGCACCTCGTGAGCCTTATTATGCTCCCCGCTTCAGCTGCACCTTCCGCGGGGTCCTTCCAGGGGTCAGACTAGCAGGGGTGAGGCCGGCCACGGCACCCACCGCGTCCTCCCGCAGCTTTGTTTTCGAGTGCGGCGGATACTCGCCACCTGGTTGTGGAGTGCCCCAGCAGCAGAGAGAGCCCTCATCAGCTCATCACACGCATTCGCGTGGTTCTCGTGGCCAGCAGCTATCATTCCAGCCCTCACCGCCACTCCACCTCGCCTGGGCCATCCGTGGGCGGGGTCGTGGCTCCAGAGGCCGCCTCGAGAGGGGGGAGCCCGATTCTATGCTATTCCCGATCGGGCTGCGGCTGTTGCATCCGACTCGTTATCGACGGTGTATTATTCCGGTTAGTCACAGGGAGGCATCGGTTCTATTCAACCTCGGTTCCACTTTTTCATATGTGTCTTCTTACTTTGCTTCTCATCTGGGTGTGCCTCGGGATTCTTTGAGTGCCCCCATTTATGTTTCCACTCCGGTGGGTGATTCTTTGGCCGTGGACCGCGTATATCGGTCGTGTTTGGTCACCATTTGTGATTTTGAGACCAGAGCGGATCTATTGTTGCTCGGATGGTCGATTTTGATATTATTCTGGGCATGGACTGGTTGTCGCCCCATTATGTTATTCTTGATTGTCACGCCAAGACCGTGACGCCGGCTATGCCAGGTATTCCACGTATTGAGTGGAGTGGTACTCTAGATCACACCCCAGCCGTGTTATTTCTTTTCTCGGAGCTCAGCGTATGGTCGATGAGCGGCGTGCTCGCTTATCTTGCCTATGCGCGGGACGTCGTATCGACCCTCCCTCTATTGATTCTCGTTCTCGTGGTACGTGACTTTGCCGATGTATTTCCAGCCTGATCTTCCGGCATGCCGCCCGAAGAGAGACATTGACTTTGCTATTGACTTGTTGTCGGCACTCACCCCATTTCTATTCCACCGCACCGTACGGCTCCTCCCCGAACTAAGCGAGTCGAAGGATCAGTTACAGGAGTTATCGGGCAAGGGTTTTATTCGACCCAGGTGTTTCGCCTTGGGGTGCTCCCGTATTGTTTGTGAAGAAAAGGATCGGTTCTATGCGTACGTGTATTGACTATCGCCACCGAATAAGGTTGCGTGTGAAGAACCCAGATCCTTTGCCCCGTATCGATGACTTATTTGACCAGCTACTGGCGCACATGTGTTTTCTAAGATTGATTTGCGCTCCGGGTATCACCAGCTGAAGATTCGGGAGCTGATATCCCGAAGACCGCCTTCAGGACTTGTATGGTCACCATGAGTTCCTCGTGATGTCTTTCGGTCGACTAATGCTCCAGCAAAGATTTACGCATTCGACGCACAGCTGGTGTTCAGCCTTATCCGGACTCGTTCGTGATTGTCTTCATTGATGATATTCTAGTATATTCTCGGAGCTGGGAAGAGCACGAGCAGCATTTGAGGATAGTGCTTCAGATCCTGAGGGAGGAGCAGCTTTATGCCAAGTTCTCTAAATGTGAATTTTGGCTGAGTTCGGTGGCATTTTTAGGCCACGCGGTGTCGAGCGACGGTATTCGAGTAGATCCAAGGAAGCTGGAGGCCGTGCAGCAGCTGGCCCGCACCCTCCTCCGCCACCGAGATTCGAGCTTTCTTGGTTTGGCGGGCTACTACCGTCGTTCCGTAGAGGGTTCTCTTCGATTGCAGCACCTATGACTAGATCGACCCAAAAGGGTGCCCCTTTTCAGTGGACAGACGAGTGTGAGGCGAGCTTTCAGAAGCTCAAGACAGCTTTGACTTCGGCCCCTATATTGATGTTGCCTACAGGTTCAGGGTCCTATACTGTATATTGTGATGCCTCACGAGTTGGACTCGGTGCGGTATTGATGCAGGACGGTAGGGTGATTGCCTACGCGTCCAGACAGCTGAAAGTGCATGAGAAGAACTACCCTGTTCATGATTTGGAGCTAGCTGCCATTGTTCACGGCTTGAAGATTTGGCGTCATTACTTATATGGGGTTCCTTGTGAGATCTACACTGATCACCGGAGCTTGCAACACTTGCTTAAACAGAAGGACCTGAATATGCGTCAGAGGAGATGGTTGGAGTTACTGAAGGACTTCGATATTACTATTCTCTATCATCCGGGCAAGGCTAATGTGGTTGCTGATGCCTTGAGTCGTCGGCAGAGAGTTTGGGGAGTTTGGCATATCTACCAATTTTGGAGAGACCTATGGTGATTGATGTTCGAGCATCACCACCTGATCGGAGTCCAGCCGGGATCTGGCATGTGTGGTTTCTCGGTCTTCTCTATTTGATCGCATCAGAGAGTGACAGTTTGACGACCCTCATTTGCTTGTCCTTCAGGATAGAGTTCGGCGTGGTGATGCTCGAGATGTTACCATCGGGGAAGATGGAGTTATGAGGATGCAGGGCCGTATCTGTGTGCCCAATGTAGATGACCTTCGAGAGCTGATTCTAGCAGAGGCCCATAGTTCGCGGTATTCCATCCATCCGGGTGCCGCGAAGATGTATCAGGACTTGAAACAGCATTACTGGTGGAGGCGGATGAAGAGGGATATAGTTGATTACGTTTCTAGATGCCTAAATTGCCAGCAGGTGAAGTATGAGCATCAGCGTCCGGGTGGATTGATGCAGCAGATTGAGATTCCCGAGTGGAAATGGGAGCGCATCACCATGGACTTTGTATCTGGACTTCCACGGACTATTAGGAAGTTTGATTCCATTTGGGTTATTATGGATCGGCTGACCAAGTCCGCCCATTTTATACCGGTGAGCACTACTTATTCATCAGAGCGACTGGCGGAGATCTATATCAAGGAGATAGTTCGGCTGCATGGTATTCCAGTTTCCATCATTTCAGATAGAGGCACTCAGTTCACTTCACGGTTCTGGAGAGCTGTACAGCAGGAGTTAGGTACTCGGGTGGAGCTGAGCACAGCATTTCACCCCCAGACTGATGGGCAGTCCGAGCGCACTATTCAAATTCTGGAGGATATGCTCCGTGCATGCGTGATTGAGTTTGGAGGTTCATGGGATCACTTCTTGCCACTGGCGGAGTTTGCTTATAACAACAGCTACCAGTCTAGTATTCAGATGGCACCGTATGAGGCCCTATATGGTAGGAGGTGCAGGTCTCCCGTGGGTTGGTTTGAGCCGGGCGAGGCCAGGTTGCTAGGTACTGATATGGTTCAGGATGCTATGGACAAGGTCAAGGTGATTCAGGACAGACTTCCTGCAGCCCAGTCTAGACAGAAGAGTTATGCGGACAAGAAGGTTCGCAATGTGGCTTTTATGGTTGGCGAGCGGGTTCTACTTCGAGTCTCGCCCATGAAGGGCGTTATGAGGTTTGGGAAGAAAGGAAATATGAGTCATAGATTTATTGGCCCTTTTGAGATTTTGAGGCGTGTTGGGGAGGTTGCTTATGAGTTGGCCTTACCTCCCAGCCTAGCCGGAGTTCACCCGTATTTCATGTCTCCATGCTCCGGAGATACCATGGTGACCCGTCGCATGTGTTGGATTTCACATCTGTTCAACTAGGCAAGGATCTGTCTTATGTTGAGGAGCCAGTGGCCATTCTGGACAGGCAAATCAGGAAGCTAAGGTCAAAGAACATCGCTTCAGTAAAGGTCCAGTGGCGGGGTCAGCCGGCTGAGGAGGTGACTTGGGAGACTGAGCAGGATATACGCAGCCAATACCCTCATATCTTCACCACTCCACGTATGTTTTCTATGCTCGCTCGAGGACGAACGAATCTTTTATGGGAAGATGTAACGACCCGACCGGTCGTTTTAGGAAATTACGCCCCTATCCCTAATTTAACTGTTCCCCAAAGCTCATTTCTGCTATTGTGGGTTGCCGGGAGAGTCGGTTCCAAAAATTTGAGCATTTTGGGACACTTAGTCCCCAAATAAGAGCTTTGAAACTAGAAAATGGTCCATAGTCGGAACAGTGTTAAGACGATCTCGGAACGGAAATCCGATGGTTCCATTAGCTCCGTTAGGTGATTTCGGGGTTAGGAGCGCGTTCGGAATGTATTTTGGAGGTCCGTAGCTCAATTAGGCTTGAAATGCCGAAGGTTGAAATTTTGGCGAATCCGAACGATAGGTGAGATTTTGATCCGGGGTCGGAATGGAATTCCGACAATTTCTGTAGCTTCGTTATGTGATTTTGGATATGTCCGCAAATTTTCAGGTCATTCGGACGTCGTTTGGTCGGGTTTTTGATCAAATATGCAATTCGGAAAGTTTTAAGAAACTTAGGCTTGAATCGATGTGATTTATGGGTTTTGATGTTGTTAGACATGTTTTTATGATTGGAATAAGTTCGTATCGTGTTTTGGAGTATGTTGGTGGTTTTCGTTGGGGTCCCGGAGGCCTCGGGATGAATTCGGACCATCATCCGGCACTTTGGGGCATGTAAAGTCTGCAGAAAAACTGCAGATCACTGGGCAAGATTTAAGCCATCGCGTTCGCGAGGGCCTTGTTCGCGTTCGCGTAGGCTGGGTGCTGCAGAGCATCGCGTTCGCGTCCAAGGCGTCGCGTTCGCGTAGTGGAAGGAGGGGAGGCACCGCGTTCGCGATCCCTGTGTCGCGTTCGCGAAGAGCAAGGCGAGTTGGATGGGAAATAAGGTCATCGCGAACGCGTGGACTAGCGCCGCGTTCGCGAAGGTTTAGCCGGCTGTGCATCGCGGACGCGAGCGGCGTCACGCGAACGCGAAGGGTAAATGGGTTAGAGCATCGCGAACGCGTGACAGGCCACGCGAACGCGATGAAGGAAAATGTCTGGCAGTGAGCTTAAGTTCAGAACATAACACCCGCGACCCCCATACACAAAAACGCCATTTTTGAGCTCCAAGAGAGGTTTTTGAAGGGGAAACGTTGGGATATCATCGGGAAATCATCGGGGTAAGTTTCTTGACCTTAATTCGTTGGTTTATCATGAAATCCGTGATTATTTCACTGAAATTGGAAGATTAAAGGTGGGTTTGAGCCCTAGGCCTAAATGTTAGAAAATCTTTGATTTGAATGGGCAAACGGAGTCCGATTTCGATAAATTTTATATGCACGGACTCGTATTGAGATAAGGAAAACGAATATATAATTTTCGTGATTTTTCGATAAGCGTACCGGAAGTCGGGTTTTGGCAACTTGTGGGTTTTGGTGTATTTTGAGTTAATTTGATCGGGTAATGCCCAATTGGCCTATTTTGATGTGATTCTATTGATTTTTATCAGATTCTACACTTGTGGAGGCCGACATTCGCGGCAAGAGGGTTATTTATTAGCGGTTTTGTACCGGAATTGAGGTAAGTGGCTTGTCTAACCTCGTGTGGGGGAATTTTCACCCCTAGGATATTACGTGATAGTTTAAATGCCTCGTACGCGAGGTGACGGGCGTGTACATGCGCTGGTTGTTGAACACGTACTTTATTCAAATGTTCGATGAGCGATATCCCCGTCTTGGTTGTTAATTTGATATTTTACCCGGTAGTGGTTAGAAGAGCATGATTAGGTAGCACTTAACCGTTTAGTTGCCTAATTGCCTTATTTGAACTCCTTGTTAATTATCGGCACTATTTTTCGGTGAAGTTATAGTTGAGCATAATTATTTCTCTCTCGTGGATTTCCTTAATCGGTCGTGTTCATGGATCGGCGGTTCGATTCCCGAGACCCGTGGCCGTGGGTTCGATTCCTGCAGACCCGACGTGATATTGGTAGTGACTACGGTTCGATTCCCGAGATCCCGAGTTATTTATGGGTAGTGGACCGCGGTTCGATTCCCGAGATCCCGAGTTATTTATCGGTAGGGACTGCGCGCGGTTCGATTCCCGAGATCCCGAGTTATTTATTGGTAGGACCGCGGGTTCGATTCCCGAGATCCCGAGTTATCGTGATATTATTGAGACACGGGCCGCGGTTCGATTCCTGAGACCCGTGGTATCGAGAACGGGACCGGGGTTCAATTCCTACGCATCCCGGATTTGTTTATTCGAGTCGGTTATTTGTTATTAGCTTCGTTGTAGACAGTTTCAGTGAATGTTGTTATTTTGGAAATTTTGTTGTTATCTCTCAAACCGTTTATTTTGTTGTCATCATATTATTATTGTTTCTCGTAGGGCTCCGACCTTCCTCGTCACTACTCCATCGAGGTTAGGCTTGGCACTTACCGAGTACCGCCGTGGTGTACTCATGCTACTCTTCCGCACACTTTTGTTGTGCGGATCCAGGTACATCAGGACATGCCCATACTAGGCGCAGCTTTCTGGGAGACTTCGAGGTATGATCCGCTACGTCCGCGGATCCGGAGGCTTCCCTTCTATTCTAGTATTACTAGTTGACATTTTTCTTCATTTCATTGTTAGGTACTCTTTACACATAGAGCCACAGTTGTATTTCCCTTTTAGTCCGTGTTACCGTGGGGTTCCTGATCTCGGTAGCGTGTTTATTTATCGTGCGACGGATGTATGTGCAAGCGGCACGGTTACATATCTTTATGTTATTTTCCGTCGTTTCTTATTTAAGTAATTAAAACTTATAGATTTCGCAATGTGTTAGGCTTACCTAGTCGTGGGGACTGGGTGCCATCACGACAGGTTCACAATTGGTGAACTAGGGTCGTGACAGATACATATCAGCCACATGTTGTCTCAATATCTTGACTTCTTCTACTAACCCGTGGTTCCGTTCAACCAGCTGTTGTCGGATATCGGTATCAACCCACTTAGTCTTGAGATTATCTGCCATTGTCCTCTGACTTTGTCTTATAGAGAAGAGTTATTTCAGAACCACAACCAACCACCTTTCTGAAAATGGACACAACAAAACGAAGCCAGCATGTCAGCATTAAGGTATCCCGCTTATTGATCATTCTTCTTTTTTTCTATCTTTTTTTTCTTTTTCCCTTTTTGTGGTTTTTTTCATTTTTCCTCTTTTTTTTTCTTTTGTAGTTTTTTTTTTTCATTTTTTTTTTTGGTTATGGAAATGGTCGAATCCTATGTGGATTGCCTACGTATCATGACCCCGCATGAATCAGACCGAGCGTAGTTCTTGCAAATTAATGCAAGAAATAAAGAGATGTTTATTTGATTATTATTATTATTATTATTTTTTTTTTGAATAAAAATTGTACAAGCCGACTCCAACTACAAACTTGTGTAGGAGATTTCTACAAGAATAAGAATATTTTGGTGTCACTTATGACTATTTCTACAAAATTGGCCACATAATGGCTTTTTTGACAAAATGACTATTTTTGCAAAATTTATTTAAGAAAGATAAACTTGAAAATTTTTCCATCCTGTGGCTCATGGGGCATCGTTCGGCATCGCCATAACCAACACAAGACTGAGAAGTTTCTAATGTCAATTGACTATTTTTACAAAATTGGCCATGTAATGGCTTATTTGACAAAGCGGCTATTTTTGCAAAATTTTATTTAAGAGGCTACAAATTCAAAACTTTTCATCTTAAGGCTCACGGGGCATCGTTCAGCACCGACACAGGCCAACACAAGACTGAGAAAGTTTAAATGCCAAATGTGGCCATTTCAGCAAAACCATATGTCATTTTTTTTTAATCCTGTGGCTCCTGTGGCTCATGGGGCATCGTTCGGCATCGCCATAAACCAACACAAAACTATTTTTTCATAAATTGGCCATATAATGGCTTATTTAGACAAAGTGGCTCTTTTTGCAAAATTTTATTTAAGAAGATGCAAATTCAAAATTTTATCCCGGGGCCTATGGGGCATCGTTCAGCACCGACACAGGCCAACACAAGACTGAGGAAGTTAAAAATGCAAAAATATGGCTATTTCAGCAAAATTCCGGCCATGTAATGGCTTATTCGATAAAATGGATATTTTTTGAAAAGTTGAGTGATGACTCAAACTTAATTTTGCGGATACAGCCTTTCAATATTTCCGCGAGGGAATATTTCAAGGCCGTGTCCAAAATTATTTACAATGACTCAAAGTGGCTATTCTTGCAAAAACGGCCTTCCGGTGTCTTTTGAGGGACATTCGGCATATTTTGAGCAAGAATAACATCACCCGACTTATTTATAACAAAATCAAAAATTTGATACTTTTTGGTTGTTTTTGCAAAAGGGGTGTGAACCCGGACTTGATTTTGCGGCTATGGCCTTGCAACATTTCCACAAGGAATATTTCAAGGTTGTGGCTGCAAATTATTAAAAATGATTCAAAGTGGCTATTTTTGCAAAAATAGCCTTCCGGTGTCCTTTTGGAACATTCGGCTATTTTCAAAAACGACATCACTTTGATTTTATTGAAAACTAAAATTTCGACATTTTTTTGATTATTTAAAAGGGGTGGTAACCCAAACTTGATTTTGCGGCTACGACCTTTCAACATTTCCGCGAGGGAATATTTCAAGGTTGTGCCCAAAAATTATTTATAAAAATTCAAAATGGCTATTTTAGCAAAAACAGCCTTCCGGCGTCCTTTCGGAACATTCGGCTATTTGCAAAAACGGCATCACTTTGATTTTATTGACAAAATTAAGCACACATTTTTTTTTTGATTTTTAAAAGGGGTGGTTGGACCCGATGAGGGTTGCCTACGTATCCCACCTAGTGGCGAGAATCAAACCTGCGTAGTTCGGTCAGATTTTTTATGACCAATTACTTCAACAAAATTGCTCTTTCTATTTTTCAAATTTTCAAATTTTTCGACAGCATTTCGTCAATATTTTTGATATTTTTCTATTCCAAAATTCTATTTTTTTTTTCAGGAATTTGACCAATCATCATAGTAATACATGATAAATAAATGCAACATATAATATGCTCGGTCTTTGATTAACGGGTCACCTGTCCTAGACGGACCCAACCCCTGTGTTGAGTCCCCTAAGTCAAATGTAACGTGATGCAAATAAGCGTTTCCTACTAGGGATCCGGCATGAAGTCACGTTATTCTAAGTTCAAAACCTGGGTATGTGTTCTAGACTGTGTACCCAAGCGGACAACTCGGGCTGAGGAAGGAGCTCCTTTCCGGGAACCAAAAGGCCAACCGGCTTAGAAACTTTCCGAGCCTCTTTATTATTTCGGGTTATGACACTAACAGAATAAGGAGTCTCAACCAGTGAGCACATCCCCGGGGGTGAGAAGTGAAGGGTTTGCGGCACAGTTTTATATACAGTTCACGTAATATCAAAGCGGTAAACATATAACAGTTTGTATATACAGTGCAACTAGTATCAAAGCGGTAGACATGTAGCACGTTAATTAAACATGTAGTAAAATCAGATATAGACAAAACAACAATTTAACTGAGCTCGAATTCTTAGACCCTGAACCGAAGATCAGAGGTCACCCGTCCCCAGCAGAGTCGCCAGAGCTGTCACACCTCCTTTTTACGCGCCGGCGAGGGCGCGAGGGAGTTTTTCCAATTAAAGGACAATCGAGACGGGATCAATTTATTAAATTCAGCGTCGCCACTTGGGAAAATAATGGTGTCCCAAGTCACCGGTTTAATCCCGAACCGAGGAAATTTATGACTCTGTAATACAGTCTGCGAAACTAGAAATCTGGATAAGGAATTCTGTTAACCCGGGAGAAGGTGTTAGGCACTCCCGGATTCCGTGGTTTTAGCACGGTCGCTCAATTGCAATTTTTGTTTCTATCCGATTCTTTTATATATTTTAACTATGTGCTTTTAATGCTCCGCTCTTATTTTTAGAAGAATTGCGACGTTACGAAAACACATTTCGAGCCGCACCGTAACCAGTACGCCTGCGACTCTAATGTATTTCAGTTTCGCCGAGAGTAAGATTTGGGTCACATAAATGCACACCCGTATTCAGGAAAGTAATTTTATTTCAAGTCGTGCCTAAAGAGTCTATCGTCCATTTACTTTGGGAAAAGGACCGTGAAATTCACTAGACGGTCCTTCCAAGTCTAAGGTTTTTGTAATAATTAATTGAGGACCCCGCAATTCTGTGTGTAATGCGGCGAGGCCCGTCTCATCATTTTATTTAAAGGGCAACCTTGAATAGAAAAAATGTAGTCACTTTAGGATTGTCCTTTTAAAATAAACGAGACGAGCCTCGCCAAAAAATACACAATTGTGGGGCCCTCGAATAATTGTCATGAAAACTTAGACTTGGAAGGACCGTTTAGCAAATTTCACGGTCCTTTTCCCAAGTTAAATAGACGATAGACTCTTTAGGCACGACTTGAAATAAAATTACTTTCCTGAATACGGGTGTGCATTTATGTGACCCAAATCTTACTCTCGGCGAAACCGAAATACATTAGAGTCGCAGGCGTACTGGTTACGGTGCGGCTCGAAATGTGTTTTCGTAACGTCGCAATTCTTCTAAAAAATAAGAGCGGAGCATTAAAAGCACATAGTTAAAATATATAAAAGAATCAGATAGAAACAAAATTGCAATTGAGCGACCGTGCTAAAACCATGGAATCCGGGAGTGCCTAACACCTTCTCCCGGGTTAACAGAATTCCTTATCCAGATTTCTAGTTTCGCAGACTGTATTACAGAGTCATAAATTTCCTCGGTTCGGGATTAAACCGGTGACTTGGGACACCATTATTTTCCCAAGTGGCGACTCTGAATTTAATAAATTGATCCCGTCTCGATTGTCCTTAAATTGGAAAAACTCCCTCGTGCCCTCGCGGGTGCGTAAAAAAGGAGGTGTGACAGCTCTGGCGACTCTGCTGGGGACGTTTACCTCTGAACTTCGGTTCATGGTCTAAGAATTCGAGCTCGGTTAAATTGTTGTTTTGTCTATATCTGATTTTACTACATGTTTAATTAATGTGCTACATGTCTACCGCTTTGATACTAGTTGCACTGTATATACAAACTGTTATATGTTTACCGCTTTGATATTACGTGAACTGTATATAAAACCGTGCCGCAAACCCTTCACTCCTCACCCCCGGGGATGTGCTCACTGGTTGAGACTCCTTATTCTGTTAGTGTCATACCCAAAATAAGAAAGAGGCTCGGAAAGTTTCTAAGCCGGCTGGCCTTTTGGTTCCCGGAAAGGAGCTCCTTCCTCAACTCGAGTTGTCCGCTCGGGTACACAGTCTAGAACACATACCCATGTTTTGAACTTAGAATAACGTGACTTCATGTCGGATCCCTAGTAGGAACGGTTATTTGCATCACGTTACATTTGACTTAGGGGACTCAACACAGGGGTTGGGTCCGTCTAGGACAGGTGACCCAGTAATCAAAGACCGAGCATATTATATGTTGCATTTATTTATCATGTATTACTATGATGATTGGTCAAATTCCTGAAAAAAAAAATAGAATTTTGGAATAGAAAAATATCAAAAATATTGACGAAATGCTGTCGAAAAATTTGAAAATTTGAAAAATAGAAAGAGCAATTTTGTTGAAGTAATTGGTCATAAAAAATCTGACCGAACTACGCAGGTTTGATTCTCGCCACTAGGTGGGATACGTAGGCAACCCTCATCGGGTCCAACCACCCCTTTTAAAAATCAAAAAAAAAATGTGTGCTTAATTTTGTCAATAAAATCAAAGTGATGCCGTTTTTGCAAATAGCCGAATGTTCCGAAAGGACGCCGGAAGGCTGTTTTTGCTAAAATAGCCATTTTGAATTTTTATAAATAATTTTTGGGCACAACCTTGAAATATTCCCTCGCGGAAATGTTGAAAGGTCGTAGCCGCAAAATCAAGTGTGGGTTACCACCCCTTTTAAAAAAATCAAAAAAAAAAAATTTCGAAATTTTAGTTTTCAATAAATCAAAGTGATGCTATTTTTGAAAATAGCCGAATGTTCCGAAAGGACGCCGGAAGGCTGTTTTTGCAAAAATAGCCACTTTGAATCATTTTTAATAATTTGCAGCCACAGCCTTGAAATATTCCTTGTGAAAATGTTGCAAGGCCATAGCCGCAAAATCAAGTCCGGGTTCACACCCCTTTTGCAAAAACAACCAAAAAGTATCAAATTTTTGATTTTTGTTATAAATAAGTCGGGTGATGTTATTCTTGCTCAAAATATGCCGAATGTCCCTCAAAGGACACCGGAAGGCCGTTTTTGCAAGAATAGCCACTTTGAGTCATTGTAAATAATTTTGGACACAACCTTGAAATATTCCCTCGCGGAAATGTTGAAAGGCTGTATCCGCAAAATTAAGTTTGAGTCATCACTCAACTTTTCAAAAAATATCCATTTTATCGAATAAGCCATTACATGGCCGGAATTTTGCTGAAATAGCCATATTTTTGCATTTTTAACTTCCTCAGTCTTGTGTTGGCCTGTGTCGGTGCTGAACGATGCCCCATAGGCCCCAGGATAAAATTTCGAATTTGCATCTTCTTAAATAAAATTTTGCAAAAAGAGCCACTTTGTCTAAATAAGCCATTATATGGCCAATTTATGAAAAAATAGTTTTGTGTTGGTTTATGGCGATGCCGAACGATGCAGGATGAAAAAAATAATAAATAAAAAAAACGACATATGGTTTTGCTGAAATGGCCACATTTGGCATTTAAACTTTCTCAGTCTTGTGTTGGCCTGTGTCGGTGCTGAACGATGCCCCATGAGCCTTAAGATGAAAAGTTTTTGAATTTGTAGCCTCTTAAATAAAATTTTGCAAAAATAGCCGCTTTGTCAAATAAGCCATTACATGGCCAATTTTGTAAAAATAGTCAATTGACATTAGAAACTTCTCAGTCTTGTGTTGGTTATGGCGATGCCGAACGATGCCCCATGAGCCACAGGATGGAAAAATTTTCAAGTTTATCTTTCTTAAATAAATTTTGCAAAAATAGTCATTTTGTCAAAAAGCCATTATGTGGCCAATTTTGTAGAAATAGTCATAAGTGACACCAAAAATATTCTTATTCTTGTAGAAATCTCCTACACAAGTTTGTAGTTGGAGTCGGCTTGTACAATTTTTATTCAAAAAAAAAATAATAATAATAATAATCAAATAAACATCTCTTTATTTCTTGCATTAATTTGCGAGAACTACGCTTTGATTCATGCGCGGTCATGATACGTAGGCAATCCACATAGGATTCGACCATTTCCATAACCAAAAAAAAAAAAATGATGAAAAAAAACTACAAAAGAAAAAAAAAGAGGAAAAATGAAAAAAACCACAAAAAAGGAAAAAGAAAAGAAAATAGAAAAAAAAATGATGAATGATCAATAAGCGGGATACCTTAATGCTGACATGCCGGCTTCGTTTTGTTGTGTCCATTTTCAGAAAGGTGGTTGGTTGTGGTTCTGAAATAACTCTTCCCTATAAGACAAAGTCGGAGGACAATGGCAGACAATCTCAAGACTAAGCTGGGTTGATACCGATATCCGACAATAAATTGATCGAATCGGAACCACGGTTAGTAGTAAGCAAGTCGAAGATATTGAGACAACACGGGGCTGATAATATGCATCACACGACCCTAGTTCACCAATTGTGAACCTCTCCGTGATGGCACCCGTCCCCACGACTAGGTACGCCTAACACATTGCAAAATCTATAAGTTTTAATTACTTAAATAAGAAACAGAGCGGAAAATAACATAAAGATATGTAACCCGTGCCACTTGGCACATACATCCGTCACACAATAAATAAACACTACCAAGATCCGAACCCCACGGTAACACAGATAATAAAAGAGAAATACAACCGTGGCTCTATGTGTGAAAGAGTATCTAACAATGAAAAGAAGAAAATGTCAACTAGTAATACTAGAATGAGTGGAAGCCTCCGGATCCGCTGACGTAGCAACATCATACCTCGAAGTCTCCCGGAAAGCTGCGTAATCACCTAGTACGAGCCTGCTCCGATGTACCCGGATCCGCACAACAAAAGTGTGCGTGCAAGAGTAGCATGAGTACACCACGGGCGTTACTCGCTAAGTGCCAAGCCTAACCCCGACGGAGTAGCGACAGGAAGGTCAGGGCCCCACCGAGAAACAATAATAATATGATGACAACAAAATAAACAATTTGACAGATAACAACAAAATTTCCAAAATAACAACATTTACTGAAACTTGTCTACAACCAAGCTAATAACAAATAACCAACTCAAATAAACAAATCCGGGATCTGTGGGAATTGAACCCCCAGTCCCATTTCTCAGTACCTCTGGGTCTCCGGAATCGAACCCGCAGCCCATGTCTCAATAATATCACAATAACTCGGGATCTCCGGGAATCGGAACCCGCAGCCCCTACCAATAAATAACTCGGTGATCTCGGGAATCGAACCCGTCAGTGTCCTACCAATAAATAACTCAGGATCTCGGAATCGAACCCACAGCCCTCCCTACCAATAACTCCGCATCTCGGGAATCGAACCCGTAGTCCCTACCAATATCACGTCGGGTCTCCGGGAATCGAACCCACAGCCCTGGGTCTCCGGGAATCGAACCCGCAGTCCACAAGCACAGCCAATTAAGGAAATCAACAGAGAGAAATAATTATGCTCAACTATAACTTCACCGAAAAATAGTGCCAATAATTAACAAGGAGTTCAAATAAGGCAATTAGGCAACTAAACAGTTAAGTGCTACCTAATCATGCTCTTCTAACCACTACCGGGTAAAATATCAAATTAACAACCAAGACAGGGATATCGCTCATCGAACATTTAAATAAAGTACGTGTTCAACAACCAGCACATGTACACGCCCGTCACCTCGCGTACAAGGCATTTAAACTATCACATAATATCCTAGGGGTGAAAATTCCCCCACACGAGGTTAGACAAGCCACTTACCTCGACTCCGGTACAAAACCGCTATGAAAAAACTCTCTTGCCGCGAATGTCGGCCTCCACAAGTGTATAATCCGATAAAAATCAATAGAATCACATCAAAATAGGCCAATTGGGCATTACCCAATCAAATTAACTCAAAATACACCAAAACCCACAAGTTGCCAAAACCCGACTTCCGGTACGCTTATCGAAAAATCACGAAAATTATATATTCGTTTTCCTTATCTCAATACGAGTCCGTGCATATAAAATTTATCGAAATCGGACTCCGTTTGCCCATTCAAATCAAAGATTTTCTAACATTTAGGCCTAGGGCTCAAACCCACCTTTAATCTTCCAATTTCAGTGAAATAATCACGGGATTTCATGATAAACCAACGAATTAAGGTCAAGAAACTTACCCCCGATGATTTCCCGATGATATCCCAACGTTTCCCCTTCGAAATCCTCTCTTGGAGCTCAAAAATGGCGTTTTTGTGTATGGGGGTCGCGGGTGTTATGTTCTGAACTTAAGCTCACTAGCAGACCCCATTGCTCATCGCGTTCGCGATGACTCGCCCAGCTTCTTCTTCGCGAACGCGACGCCATCCCACGCGTCCGCGATGTATTGCCGCCACTCGCGTCCGCGATGCACAGCCGGCTAAACCTTCGCGAACGCGGCGCTAGTCCACGCGTTCGCGATGACCTTATTTCCCATCCAACCCGCCTTGCTCTTCGCGAACGCGACACGGGGATCGCGAACGCGGTGCCTCCCCTTCTTCCACTACGCGAACGCGACGCCTTGGACGCGAACGCGATGCTCTGCAGCACCCAGCCTACGCGAACGCGAACAAGGCCCCCGCGAACGCGATGGCTTAAATCTTGCCCAGTGATCTGCAGTTTTTCTGCAGATTTTTCATGCCCCAAAGTGCCGGATGATGGTCCGAATTCATCCCGAGGCCTCCGGGACCCCAACGAAAACCACCAACATACTCCAAAACACGATACGAACTTATTCCAATCATAAAAACATGTCTAACAACATCAAAACCCATAAATCACATCGATTCAAGCCTAAGTTTCTTAAAACTTTCCGAATTGCATATTTGATCAAAAACCCGACCAAACGACGTCCGAATGACCTGAAAATTTGCGGACATATCCAAAATCACATAACGAAGCTACAGAAATTGTCGGAATTCCATTCCGATCCCCGGATCAAAATCTCACCTATCGTTCGGATTCGCCAAAATTTCAACCTTCGGCATTTCAAGCCTAATGGAGCTACGGACCTCCAAAATACATTCCGAACGCGCTCCCAACCCCGAAATCACCTAACGGAACTAATGGAACCATCGGATTTCCGTTCCGAGATCGTCTTAACACTGTTCCGGCTATGGACCATTTTCTAGTTTCAAAGCTCTTATTTGGGGACTAAGTGTCCCAAAATGCTCAAATTTTCGGAACCGACTCTCCCGACAACCCACAATAGCAGAAATGAGCTTTGGGGAACAGTTAAATTAGGGATAAGGGCGTAATTTTCTAAAACGACCGGTCGGGTCGTTACATCTTCCCACACTTAAAGATTCGTTCGTCCTCGAACGAGCATAGAAAACATACCCGGAGTAGTGAAAAGATGAGGGTACTGGCTGCGCATATCCTGCTCGGTCTCCCAAGTCGCCTCTCGGCCGACTGACCCCGCCACTGAACCTTTACTGAAGCGTTGTTCTTTGACCTTAGCTTTCTGACTTGCCTGTCTAGTATGGCACTGGCTCCTCAACATAAGACAGATCCTTGTCTAGCTGCACATAAGTGAAATCCAACACGTGCGACGGGTCACCATGGTATCTCGGAGCATAGAGACATGAAATATGGGATGGACTCTGGCTAGGCTGGGAGGTAAGGCCAACTCATAAGAAACCTCCCCAACACGCCTCAAAATCTCAAAAGGGCCAATAAATCTAGGACTCAGCTTCCCTTTCTTCCCGAACCTCATAACGCCCTTCATAGGCGAGACTCGAAGCAATAACCCGCTCACCCACCATAAAAGCCACATCGCGAACCTTCTTGTCCGCATAACTCTTCTCTCTAGACTGGGCCGCACGAAGTCTGTCCCGAATCACCTTGACCTTGTCCATAGCCTCCCGAACCATATCAGCACCTAGCAACCCGGCCTCGCCCGCTCAAACCAACCCACGGGAGACCCGCACCTTTCTACCATATAGGGCCTCGTACTGTGCCATCTGGAATACTAGACCGGTAGCCGTTGTTATAAGCAAACCCCGGTGGCAAGCAGTGATCCCATGAACCTCCAAACTCAATCACGCACGCACGGAGCATATCCTCCAAAATCCGAATAGCCTGTTCAGACTGACCGTCCGTGTGAGACTGGAAAAGGCTGTGCTCAGCTCCACCCGAGTACCTAATCTTGCTGTACAGCTCTCCAGAAACCGTAGTGTGAATCGAGTGCTTCTATCCGATATGATAGAAACCGGAATACCATGTGCTACCGAACTATCTCCCTGATATAGATCTCCGCCGGTCCTTCCGATGAATAAGTAGTGCTCACACAGTATAAAATGGGCGGACTTGGTCGCCGATCCACAACAACCCAAATAGAATCAAACTTCCTAATAGTCCGTCGAAGCCCAGATACAAAGTCCATGTGATGCGCTCCCATTTCCACTCTGGAATCTCAATCCGCCGCATCAATCCACCCGGACGCTGATGCTCATACTTCACCTGCTGGCAATTTGGGCATCTAGAAACGTAATCAACTATATCCCTCTTCATCCGCCTCCACCAGCAATGCTGTTTCAAGTCCTGATACATCTTCGCGGCACCCGGATGGATGGAATACCGCGAACTATGGGCCTCTGCTAGAATCAGCTCTCGAAGGTCATCTACATTGGGCACACAGATACGGCCCTGCATCCTCATAACTCCATCTTCCCCGATGGTAACATCTCGAGCATCACCACGCCGAACTCTATCCTGAAGGACAAGCAAATGAGGGTCGTCGAACTGACGCTCCCCGATGCGGTCAAATAGAGAAGACCGAGAAACCACACAGGCCAGAACCCGGCTGGGCTCTGAAAGATCTAGTCTAACAAACTGCCTGGCTAAAGCCTGAACGTCCATCGCCATAGGCCTCTCCGAAGCCGGTAGATATGCCAAACTCCCCAAACTCTCCGCCCGGCGACTCAAGGCATCGACAACTAAATTGGCCTTGCGCAGATGATAGAGAATAGTAATATCATAGTCCTTCAACAGCTCCAACCATCTTCTCTGACGCATGTTCAGGTCCTTCTGCTTAAGCAAGTGCTGTAGGATCCGATGATCAGTGTAAATCGCACAAGGAACCCCATACAAATAATGACGCCAAATCCTCAAGGAGTGAACAATGGTAGCTAGCTCAAGATCATTGATAGGGTAGTTCTTTTCATGTACCTTCAGGTGTCGGGACGCGTAGGAAATCACCCTACCGTCCTGCATCAATACCGCACCGAGTCCAACTCGTGAGGCATCACAATATACAGTATAGGACCCCGAACCAGTAGGCAACATCAATATAGGGGCCGAAGTCAACGCTGTCTTGAGCTTCTGAAAGCTCGCCTCACACTCGTCTGTCCACTGAAAAGGGGCACCCTTTTGGGTCAATCTAGTCATAGGTGCCGCAATCGAAGAGAACCCCTCTACGAAACGACGGTAGTAGCCCGCCAAACCAAGGAAACTGCGAATCTCAGTAGCGGAGGAGGGTCTGGGCCAACTCTGCACGGCCTCCACCTTCCTTGGATCTACTCGAATACCATCACTCGACACCACGTGGCCCAAAAATGCCACAGAACTCAACCAAAATTCACATTTAGAGAACTTGGCATAAAGCTGCTTCTCCCTCAGGATCTGAAGCACTATCCTCAAATGCCGCTCGTGCTCTTCCCGGCTCCGAGAATATACTAGAATATCATCAATGAAGACAATCACGAACGAGTCCAGATAAGGCCTGAACACACTGTGCATCAAATGCATAAATGCTGCTGGAGCATTAGTCAACCCAAAAGACATCACGAGGAACTCATAGTGACCATACCGGGTCCTGAAGGCAGTCTTCGGGATATCTGGCTCCCGAATCTTCATCTGGTGATACCCAGAGCGCAAATCAATCTTAGAAAACACATGTGCGCCCTGTAGTTGGTCAAATAAATCATCAATACGGGGCAAAGGATACCGGTTCTTCACTGTAACCTTATTCAGCTGACGATAGCCAATACACATACGCATAGAACCGTCCTTTTTCTTCACAAACAATACAGGAGCACCCCAAGGCGAAACACTGGGTCGAATAAAACCCTTGCCCAATAACTCCTCGTAACCGATCCTTCAACTCCTTTAATTCAGGAGGAGCCATACGGATACGGTGGAATAGAAATGGGCCGAGTGCCCGCAACAAGTCAATAGCAAAGTCAATGTCTCCGTCACAGGCATGCCCGGAAGATCAGCCGGAAATACATCGAAGAAAGTCACGTACTCACAGAACGGAATCAATAGAGGAGGGACAATACGTACGTCCCGCACATAGGCAAGATAAGCAAGCACACCCCTTCTCAACCATACGCCGAGCTCGGAGAAAGAAATAACACGGCTAGGGTGTGATCTAGAGTACCACTCCACTCAATACGTGGAATACCTGGCATAGCCAGCGTCACCGTCTTGGCGTGACAATCAAGAATAGCATAATGGGGCGACAAACAGTCCATGCCCAGAATAATATCAAAATCGACCATCCCAAGCAATAATAGATCCGCTCTGGTCTCAAAATCACAAATGGTAACCAAACACGACCGATATACGCGGTCCACGGCCAAAGAATCACCCACCTGAGTGGAAACATAAATGGGGGCACTCAAAGAATCCCGAGGCACACCCGTATGAGAAGCAAAGTAAGTAAGACACATATGAAAAAGTGGAACCAGTGGTCGAACAGAACCGATGCCTCCCCGTGACCAACCGGAATAATACCCGCGATACCGCAGCCGATGCAATGGCACCGCAGCCCCGATCGTGAATAGCATAGAACCGGCCCCGTCCCCTCTCGAGGGCGGCCTCTGGAACCTTGACCCCCGCCCCTGGATGACCGGGCAGGTGGAGTGGCAGCCGGGGCCGGAATGATAGCCTTGCCGGCCCCGAGAACCACGCGAACGCCGTGACGACCGACGAGGGGCTCTCTCTCCGCGCCCTCGGGGCACTCCCCAACCAGGCGGCGAGTATCCCCGCACTCAAAACAAGCTCCGGGAGGACGCGGTGGCCGGGATCGACCGGCCTCACCCCCACTAGTCCGACCCCCGGAAGGACCCCGCGCCGGAGGTGCACTGGAAACTCGGGGAGCATAATAAGCGCCCCGAGGTGCCGGGAAGACCCGGAGTACCACCGACCGGCGGCAATGCCGAGCGAACTCGGACGACCGAATATCCCTCGCCAAAACGACCGGCCGCCGAAGTGCGGGCACCACAGAAATGGCCCGACTCACGACACCTCTTGGCCTCTCTATCTCCACGCTCTCTAGGGAGCATACCCTCGATCCTCCTGGCAATGCTAACTGCCTGCTGATAAGATATATCTGTCTCCAACTCTCTGGCCATGCTGGATCGGATAGGCGGAATCATGCCCTCAATAAATCTCCGCACTCTCTCCCGAACCGTGGCTACCAAGGCCGGTGCATGCCTGGCCAGACGGGTGAAACTGATGGCATACTCCGATACTGACATGGAGCCCTGTCGCAACCGCTCAAACTCCGAGCGCCAAGAATCCCTAAGGCTCTGTGGAACAAACTCCCTCAAAAATAGATCTGAAAACTGCGTCCAAGTCAATGAAGCAGACTCCTCCGGACTATCCAACTCATACGTGCGCCACCAATCATAAGCGGCCCCACGAAACTGAAAAGCAGTGAAGGAAACCCCGCTGTCTCCACAATCCCCATAGTACGAAGAATACGATGACACTCCTCTAGAAAACCCAATGCATCATCTGAAGCCAGGCCACTAAACACCGGAGGATCATATTTCTTGAACCTCTCTAATCTACGCTGCTCGTCCTCAGAGGCAGCTGGTCCACCTCCCGGTTGTGCTGGGGCGGCAGGAGGCATAACCAAAACATCTGGAACATGTCCCACTGGCACACGCTGCTCCGGTGTAACGGCTACGGGAGTCTGGGCCCCTCCCCCGGCCTGAGATGTAGCTGCAACAAGAGGAAGCAGTCCTGCCTGGGCTAAAGTGGTATACATGCTCATGAACTGAGCCAGGGTCTCCTGTAGTGCTGGAGTAGTAGCAGCTGTAGTCGGTGTACCAGGTGCCTGCGCTCTAACCTGGTCTACCGGTGGCACCTCAGCGGCAGCGCGCGATGGTGCTGTGGCTGCACCTCGGGCGCGTCCTCGTCCTCTACCTCAGCCCCGGCCTCTGACGGCAGCAACAGGGGGCACGCGTACCTGATCATCGCGGTTAGCTCGTGTCCTCACCATCTGTGAGAGAATAGAAAACCGTAGTTTAGATTTTTGATGCCAAAAATGTCGCACGACAAGGAATCCAAAAGAAATGAAGAGTTTCCTAAACAGTTACATAGCCCCTCGTAGATAAATACAGACGTCTCCGTATCGATCCAACGAGACTCTAAGTAACCGGTCTGTGTCCCGTGACTCCTATGAACCTAGAGCTCTGATACCAACTTGTCACGACCCTAGTTCACCAATTGTGAACATGTCATGATGGCACCCAGTCCCCACGACTAGGTAAGCCTAACACGCTGCGAAATCTATAAATTATAATTACTTAAATAAGAAACAGCGGAAAATAACATAAAAGATATGTAACCCGTGCCACTTGGCACATACATCCGTCACACAATAAATAAACACTACCAAGATCCGAAACCCCACGGTAACACAGACTAAAAGGGAAATACAACTGTGGCTCTACGTGTAAAGAGTATCTAACAATGAAAAGAAGAAAAATGTCAACTAGTAATACTAGAATAGAAGTGAAGCCTCCGGATCCGCGACGTAGCAGATCATACCTCGAAGTCTCCCGGAAAGCCGCAGAATCACCTAGTACGAGCCTCCTCTATGTACCCGGATCCGCACAACAAAAGTGTGCAGGAAGAGTAAGCATGAGGTACACCACGCGCAGATTCTCGCAGTTGCCGCTGCCTAACCTCGATGGAGTAGTGACGAGCGAGGTCAGTGCCCTACCGAGAAACAATAATAATATGATGACAACAAAATAAACAATTTGACTGATAACAACAAAATTTCCAAAATAACAACATTTACTCAAAACCGTCTACAACCAAGCTAATAACAAATAACCAACTCAAATAAACAAATCTGAGATCCGTAGGAATTGAACCCCTGACCCCATTCTCAAGACTACTCGGGTCTCCGGAATCGAACCCGCGCACCATGTCTCAATAATATCACAATAACTCGAGATCTCCGGAATCGAACCCGTAGTCCCCTACCAATAATAACTCAGGATCTCGGAATCGAACCCGCGCTCCCTACCAATAAATAACTCGGGATCTCGGAATCGAACCCGCAGATTCCTACCAATAAATAACTCAGGATCTCGGAATCGAACCCGTAGTCCCTACCAATATCACGTCCGGTCTCTGGGAATCGAACCCACAGCCCTGGGTCTCCGGGAATCGAACCCGCAGTCCACAAACACAGCCAATTAAGGAAATCCACGGAGAGAAATAATTATGCTCAACTATAACTTCACCGAAAAATAGTGCCAATAATTAACAAGGAGTTCAAATAAGGCAATTAGGCAACTAAACAGAGTTAAGTGCTACCTAATCATGCTCTTCTAACCACTACCGGTAAAATATCAAATTAACAACCAAGACAGGGATATCGCTCATCGAACATTTAAATAAAGTACGTGTTCAACAACCAGCGCATGTACACGCCCGTCCCCTCGCGTACAAGGCATTTAAACTATCACATAATATCCTAGGGGTGAAAATTCCCCCACACGAGGTTAGACAAGCCACTTACCTCAATTCCGGTACAAAACCGCTAAGCAATAACCCTCTTGCCACGAATGTCGGCCTCCACAAGTGTAGAATCCGATAAAAATCAATAGAATCACATCAAAATAGGCCAATTGGGCATTACCCAATCAAATTAACTCAAAATACACCAAAACCCACAAGTTGCCAAAACCCGACTTTCGGAACGCTTATCGAAAAATCACGAAAATTATATATTCGGGTTCCTTATCTCAATACGAGTCTAGGCATATAAAATTTACCAAAATCGGACTCCATTTGCCCGCTCAAATCAGGGATTTTCTAACATTTAGGCCTAGGGCTCAAACCCACCTTTAATCTTCCAATTTCAATGAAATAATCACGGATTTCATGATAAACCAACGAATTAAGGTCAAGAAACTTACCCCCGATGATTTCCCGATGATATCCCAGCGTTTCCCCTTCAAAAACCTCTCTTGGAGCTCAAAAATGGCGTTTTTGTGTATGGGGGTCGCGGGTGTTATGTTCTGAACTTAAGCTCACTGCCAGACATTTTCCTTCATCGCGTTCGCGTGGCCCGTCACGCGTTCGCGATGCTCTAACCCATTTACCCTTCGCGTTCGCGTGACGCCACTCGCGTCCGCGATGCACAGCCGGCTAAACCTTCGCGAACGCGGCGCTAGTCCACGCGTTCGCGATGACCTTATTTCCCATCCAACCCGCCTTGCTCTTCGCGAACGCGACACAGGGATCGCGAACGCGGTGCCTCCCCTCCTTCCACTACGCGAACGCGACGCCTTGGACGCGAACGCGATGCTCTGCAGCACCCAGCCTACGCGAACGCGAACAAGGCCCTCGCGAACGCGATGGCTTAAATCTTGCCCAGTGATCTGCAGTTTTTCTGCAGACTTTACATGCTCAAAGTGCCGGATGATGGTCCGAATTCATCCCGAGGCCTCCGGGACCCCAACGAAAACCACCAACATACTCCAAAACACGATACGAACTTATTCCAATCATAAAAACATGTCTAACAACATCAAAACCCATAAATCACATCGATTCAAGCCTAAGTTTCTTAAAACTTTCCGAATTGCATATTTGATCAAAAACCCGACCAAACGACGTCCGAATGACCTGAAAATTTGCGGACATATCCAAAATCACATAACGAAGCTACAGAAATTGTCGAAATTCCATTCCGACCCCCGGATCAAAATCTCACCTATCGATCGGATTCGCTAAAATTTCAACCTTCGGCATTTCAAGCCTAATTGAGCTACGGACCTCCAAAATACCTTCCGAACGCGCTCCTAACCCCGAAATCACCTAACGGAGCTAATGGAACCATCGGATTTCCGTTCCGAGATCGTCTTAACACTGTTCCGGCTATGGACCATTTTCTAGTTTCAAAGCTCTTATTTGGGGACTAAGTGTCCCAAAATGCTCAAATTTTCGGAACCGACTCTCCCGGCAACCCACAATAGCAGAAATGAGCTTTGGGGAATAGTTAAATTAGGGATAGGGGCGTAATTTCCTAAAACGACCGGTCGGGTCGTTCAGATATACAACACTTTGTATTGTAGCTTTCCTTTCTATTTATCAAGTAAATCAGAAAATTGGCCTTGGCCTCCCAACTCTTGTTAGCCACTTACTGCTTTCATTTCCAGCACTTGTGTGTTTCTGTTTGCCATAGCTTCCAGCACGTTTTTGTGCTTAGTATTGTGTTAGGACTGAGGCTAAAAGCGAGTTAAGGCTGTTTAGCTGTCCGCACGGGTCTTGTCAAACTTAGCCCCGTGACAACTGGTATCAGAGCTTGGGAAAGCACCACCCCCGCCACCACCTAGCTTCCTGGATTCTGTCCTTACCCGTCCACTGAACCCGATGCCAGATGATCCCTCACACTCTCCATATGTACCCACCTATCACAATTTTTCCAGCCACTCGAGTAGCTCCATTACTCGCCCCCCAGCTGTGTTTTCACAATGCTACTCCCGTCCCCAACGCCACTACTCTCCCCGGGACAACCAAAATCGTATTTCACCTGCCAGGTACTCAGCTCCACAAAAGGCCTACCAACCCCCACGAACATACCGGAAACCCCCCGGGTCAGGTTTCAGGCCAAATAAGGCGTTTAGGGAGGAGAGGTTGCTGAAGCGAGAAAAGGCGCTCACCCCTATCGGGGAATCCTATGCAAGTCTGTTTGAAAAGTTAAAACATGTCGGCCTGATTACGCCGCTCCCCGGATACACTCCCGATCCACGTGCAAGAAGCTTCGATCCTACTGCACGACGTGCATACCATTCCAATGTCAGAGGGCACGATATTGAGAGTTGCCGTACCTTGAAAAAGGAAATAGAAAGAATGATTCAAAAAGGGTGGTTGATTGTGGTCAATGATGATGACATGGGACACACAAATCCTCTGGGGGGTGTATTGACTGGAGCTAAAAATGTTGAAGCAGATGGCAGCCTTGGCAATATTGATGCAGAACTTAGTGGCTAAAATGTTGTGCTTGGTAATTGGGAAGATACTCCATCTTTTGGTCAGCTAGATGGAGCTTTGGTGGTTCATTTTTGTCGTCATTTTTGTTGTCCGAGTTATTTTCAGGGTTTTCTTGTGGTCAAACCCTTTTGTCCTAGCAGCTTGCTTTGGTCTTGCCCAGTTTTGTTTCAGGGCTGTACTCTAGTTTGTTTTGCTTATTTTGTCATTGAACCATTTCGTCATTAGTTTAATGAAGCTTTCGGTCTTTTGTTACTTCCGGTCATTTTATTTGTTTAGTTCTTTTACCCTTTAGATTTGTCTTGTGCTCAAACGCCGAATCTAGTGACACGACATGCGCACACATAATTATGGCTTAATCCTAAAAGTTAATCATTAAGCAATTGGAAGATGATCGGGTCATCTAAAGGAAACAAAAACAACTTGAGACTATTTGGATCCCGAGTCATCCGAAACCGGGGCAAGTAAAAAGAAACAGTCAAAGGCAAGCTGGCCAAAATTGACATGGGGTCGTTCGTGATACTGAAATGGAAGTGTCGTCCAGCAATACTTTAAAATGACGGATGAAAAAGGCGAATGGACGATATGGTTATCACTCCTAGCACAACCGGAAGATGTCGTGAATATGTTGTTTGTACTTGGCATGTTTTGAAGATTGGAATGACGAAGGCATTTTGTTCTGCTACCCAAACACTTTATCCTTCGTTAACCCTTCGAGCCTTATTTTGATTTCTTTCATACCCCTCCTTCGGAATCGGTACCAAAATTAGAAACACAAATGGGGAAGATAAAGAAAGAAAAAGAGAAAAAAACAAAAACAACCAAAAAGGAACGAAAAAGAAAAGAAAAAAGAAAAAATGATGAAAAAAAAATGAAAAGAAGGAATTGGGAACTACGTTTGACCTGATTCCTTAAAGAGGATACGTAGGCGCTTCACAGCTCGGTCATAGTGTAAATAAAGAAATAAAAATCCCCAAGTAAAAACTGGGGCAAAGAAAAATTGTGTTTATTGTAAATAAATTTAGGTCCGAAGGTTGTAAATGTTGAACCCAAAATTGATTTTGTTTTGAGCCTTCAATACCCTTTCTTTCTAGCCCTATCCAAATCCCACATTACCCAAAGAAAGACCTTCCGATCAGTCTTCAAAAGATGCCGCGTCAGGCGAGGGATAGAATCCTATCATAATATAACACGGTGACTCTCAGCAGAAAGGACTCTGATTCCCAGCAGAAAGGACACGCGAGAGAGTCTTGGCAGTGACACCCCAATCCCTAGCTAAAAGTAATACAAATGAGAGAGTCTTACCGGTGAAAACCTTCAGAGGCACCATAAGGCGACGAAAGTTGAGAGAAAATCAAAATGCGAGAAGCTTGAAAGTGAAAACCCTTCGGGCACTACAAGTCGAATAAAGGTGATAATCAGATGGAAATCACGAGACAGAAATCGTGAAAGGCAATTAACGACGAAGGATAGGCCATATGTGCATGTCATGACCAGTATAGTTGGTATCCGCGTTTGATAAAGTTTTTATAGATATTTCTTGCTAGAGAGTCATTTTCTTTGTCTTCTATTTTGTTTCTTTTATCTTTCTCATTTTTATCAAGAATTCCCCATCAAAGTCTGTCTAGTCAGAACAAGTGAGAAATGACTTCAAAACTTGCCACCAACTTTCCAATTATTATGCAAGGCAAGGAAATGCCATTGACGGCAGAGAAGTATGGTGCAAAGAAGATTATTAAACTGGGGCAGAAAATTTTCTTTTCGGTTTGAAAATTTTCTGGAAGTCAATATCCACTTGGGGAAGAAGGAAAGTCTTAAGGGAAATGGTCTTCGAACCAGTGTCATCCTCAACAGCCTTCAAGAAGAGTGAAAAACCAATTTTGAGGAAATGAAAATCCCCCAGCAATGTTATCTACAGCAAGTTCCGAGGTGGTCGGACAACACAGAATGGTGAAGGAAGAAAGGAAATCTCATCTTCAACAAAATAACCCCCAGCAAGTTGAGAAACACAGAAAGGGGAAGGGATAAATGGAAAAACCCATCCCCAGCAGGAATATCATCTCCAGCAAATGAAATCATTCCCCTACAAGTTTTGGGAACCCCGAGCGAGGAAAAGGAGAAAAGGAAAAACCACCCCAAAAGAGCGGCACAACCGCTCACAATGTTTTGAACTAACAATTTTCTGTGATTTGAAACAGGGAAAGAAAGTGCTATTGATAGCAGAAAGTCATGCCACAAGGAAGAACACCAAAACTGGGGCAGAAAATTTTCTGCCATTATTGAAAATTTTCTCGGAGAAACGAGAAAGGCAATTCAAGATGACGTATCAGGTTTGTCCACCTTCAAACAAGACGTATCAAGTTTTTCAATCCTCAGTCAGAGAAATTTCAATCCCCAGCGAGCCCGGGAGAGAATAAAGGTTGAAAGAAGAAGAAAATGAGGAAGTAGAGGAGACTTTCCCCAGCAGCATTATCCCCAGCAGATAAGTAAACAATTCTAAAGATATCCCCAGCAGTCGGGAGGGAAAGCAACACGACCCAGGAGGAAAGCAGTTCCGAAACAAGGTAATTTAGGAGAAATAATAGTTCAAGAGTCGATGCAGCAAGAGTGAAATGGTACAATAAGCAAAGGAAGGTGATCTAGTTCTGAAGTCATAGTTGAAGTCAGGGAGCCCGCCTGAAGAATGGAGTGGCGATTTATTTAAAGTCATAGTTGAAGTCAGGAAGCCCGCCTGAAGAATGGAGTGGCAATTTATTTTAAAGTTGTAGTTGAAGTCAGGGAGCCCGCCTGAAGAGAGGAATGGCGATTTATTTTCAAAAAGATGTTGTTGAAGTCAGGAGCCCGCCTGAAGAGAGGAATGGCGTTTAATTTTCAGAGTTGATGGTTGAAGTCAGGAGCCCGCCTAGAGAGAGGAATGGCGATTTATTTTCAAAAGATGTTGTTGAAGTCAGGAGCCCGCCTGAAGAGAGGAATGGCGATTTATTTTCAAAAGATGTTGTTAAAGCCAGGAGCCCGCCTAAAGAGAGGAATGGCGATTTATTTTCAAGAGATGTTGTTGAAGTCAGGAGCCCGCCTGAAGAGAGGAATGGCGATTTATTTTCAGAAGTTGATGTTGACGTCAGGAGCCCGCCTGAAGAGAGGAATGGCGTTTTATTTTCAAAAGATGTTGTTGAAGTCAGGAGCCCGCCTGAAGAGAGGAATGGCGTTTAATTTTCAGAGTTGATGATTGAAGTCAGGAGCCCGCCTGAAGAGAGGAATGGCGATTTATTTTCAAAAGATGTTGTTGAAGTCAGGAGCCCGCCTGAAGAGAGGAATGGCGATTTATTTTCAAAAGATGTTGAAGTCAGGAGCCCGCCTGAAGAATGGAGTGACAATTTACTTTCGAAGTTGTGTGGGGAAAGCAGTAGAGTATAACAGAGATCCCCAGCATGAATCCAAGTTTGTAAGCAGAAGGAAGGCAACAAGGATCAGAAAGATAGATTCAGACGTCGAAGGAGAATAGTTCGAAGATCACAAGGAAGGGACCAACGGTCGGAGTTCGGCAATCAAGATAGGCCGAAATAACAATTGGCAGAAGAGAAGAAACATCAGAAGGAACAATCAAGCCAACAAAAAAGCAAGGTGGCAAAAGCAAGTTGAAGATAGATAGGATCATGCGATCCGTAGGCTAGCCTAGCTTCTTGTTTTATTTTAGCACGATGTAATGAGGAGATCGGTAAGCAGTGATAACAGCAACAACAGCAGTAACAGCAAAATCACAGCAGTCATGGTAGTCCCAACTACCAAAACTTCCCGAACTACATTGACCTGATTCCCTTTTAGCTAGGGATATGTAGGAGACCTTTGAAGCGAAGGTTCGGTCAAACTTTTCCAAAAAATGCTTCACACGGGGTGCTCGAACAGGAAAAAATCGCTCGTATCCGCTCACTTATCTTTGCACGAAAACTCTTCATGTTTACGCGCAAAGAGGGGCAGCTGTGAGCACGTGATTTTTGCCCTACATGAGAATCACTCCCAGAAAATTCAAAAATAAAATAGTTTTATGTTGAGCATGATTTATGTGATTTTTGTGTTATTTTTATCTTACATTTGCATGTTTGTGTGTGCGTGTTTATTTATTTAAATTAGTAAAATACAAAATATATACATCATGTTTTGCATTTTTTTTAGTGTTTAATATCAAAATTATACGGTTTACATTTAAGTGATATGTAATTATGTGGGATGATTGTAGTAAAAATTAATTGTGTTATGAGTTAGTATATATATATATATATACACATATATATACACACATATGTACATGATACACCATGGAATGTAGTATGGAAATCGGAATTGGGCCATAGCAAAACCAGGCCCAATGTAATTCAATACACCACCCAATTCCCTACCCAGCCAGCCTAACACCTCAGCCCAACCCGACCCGGTCCGAAATAATCAAACCCCCCTCTTTTCAATACACCATCATTTTCATTACACAAAAACAAACCCTAATCCTAAAAACCCCACCCACCTCTCTTCTCTTCTCCTCCATAGCCGCCGCCTCAACCAACGACCAAACAACCTCCGGTCCCTCACCATCCGACGAGCACCAAACCTCCACCACACACAACCGTCTCTTCTAGAGTAACGGCCGCCGAAACTCCACCAAGAAACCGTGAACTTCGTCGTCTTCTCCACCATTTTCGGCGACCACCGTCGCTGCTCACGACAAACAAACGGACGTCGTTCAACCCATCCGCCAGCTACCCATCGTTCTTGGCTTCTCCAGAAAAACCAGAGCAGCCGGCAGACCCTGAAGAAGCTGCCGCCGCCAGACAGTTCGCGACCAACTCCTCACTGTCCCGAACAACAACGAGCAACCTTCCAGCAACCATAACGACGAACCTGTCCGACGAAGCTTCATCGTCCCAGCTACGAACGTCGATGTCCAACATCACCTTCGCGAACAAACTCCAAACAACCAGTTTCAGCTTCATCGAACCAGCCAGCTTCGCCATTGTGTTCGTCGTCGTCGTCGGTCATCACCTTCCGTTGTTCGCTGCTCGTTGTTTGTTTAAAATGATCGCTAGACCACATTTTGTTTACGTCAAAGGTAAAGCCTTCGTCCGAGATTCTGGTTCGATGTTGTCGTTTTGTTCTGAGCTGTGTTGATTTTCGGTTGTAGTTGTTGCTTCAATCCATTTACCATTTCAGGTTCATCTTTGCTCCGTTGATTTATCTTTTTCAAATTGAATTAGTTTATGTGAATGTTTAATGTAGTTTTGGTTTCAAAAAGTTTGAATGTGTTTGTGATTAGGAAGATATCACTGATAATTAGATGCCTGTGAATTGCTACAAGTGTCCGAGTTCTTTGTTTTTTCTTACTGTGTTACTAGATATGGCTTTCATTCTTGCCTCCTATTAATTGGGAATTAATGTATTTGGGTGTTTGGTTCTGTCTAACTCAGAAGGATCGTGTCTTACTGGTAGCTTCAAGAATGCTTCTAATAAAGATTCATGCTAAATGATTTCCATGCCCGTTCATTTTTTTAGAGTCCATCATGATTGGTTCCCAATATGATTGGTTTGTTCTTGTTGTTTTGATGTTAAATGATCTAATACGAGTTATAGTAAGTTTGTTATGTGAATTTTGTTAGGCATTGGTTATAGTTGATAGTGATTTGGTGTTTAATTAGGAATTAATTTTGGTCAGTTGTTTAGCATTGTTACAAATGAAGGTTTGGGGGGAAGACTAGTAATTTCAGTAGTTTTAGGGGTAATATGGAAATTGAAAACTTAAAGAATTATTTATGTTAAAGTATTTTATCCACAAAGCACTAATAACATTAAAAAAGGGGGTATTGTTTAATACTTAGTGAGGAACAAGACATAGTGGCTTTGGAAGATGTTAAAAGAAGTAATTAAATATGTTGCCCATATCTTTTGAATTAATTAAGAAAAAGACAAGTGTTAGTGGGGAACCAAACAAGTAAGCATGGGGAACCAAACAAGTAAGCATGGGGAACCATTTAACTTGGATCAAGAAGTCATTTAGGAGGGGGGTCTGTTTTTAGCTATAAGTATAGCATGAATCTGAAACAGTAAAGGGATACACATACAGACAAAGGGATACACATACACACGGTAGGGGATTCGAAAAACATAGATACATCGACGGACACTCATAAAAAATACACAAGTGCTCACTTGTTTGCTTCTGTTCTTCGGTTGCTTCAGTTACTGTTGGGTTTGTTGCTGTTAAGGCTATTGTTGTCGCTACTGTTTATTGTCGAGGTTGTTGTTGTGGTTTGTCGAGGTTGTTGTTGTGGTGGTTGCTGTGTTGTCGCGGGGGTTCTGTTGCTGTTGGTCTGTTGTTAAAGCTGTTGTTGTTGGTCTGTTGTTAAAGCTGTTGCTGTTGGTCTGTTGTTGTTAGCCGCTGTTTGTGCTGCTCTATAATGCATCCTCACTTCTCTTTTCTTTAAATTCCAGGTACACATCTTTAGAATACCAGAAATTGTAGTTGGCAAGTTCAAAGTTTGGACATATATGAAGATCTGAAGTCTATGTTTAAATTCATCCTGTTTTGTATTCTACACATCTGCAATCGCATCATATTTGTATAAGTTAACTGATGAATTATGGACTGTATCTATTTTG
>JASVEL010008075.1:0-234283 GCA_032618575.1 Nicotiana noctiflora
TTGACTGGGGCAACCCGGTCAGGCGCCGGTCATGTCCCTCGATTTGGGGCGTGACAAACTTGGTATCACAGCCTATGGTTTTTAAAGTGTCCTAGGATGTCTCGGAGCCGTGTCTAGTAGTGCCCTTCTTATAGGTGTGTTGTCGACCACATCATATAAGTAGGGGGCTACACGGGCATTTAGGAATTTACCTACTTCTTCGAAAATCTATGTCGTGCGGTAAAGTGCAATGTGGAAATATCTGTGTCTAATTCGTGCCTTGTTCCCAAATTTTCAGAATATGGCACCTAAGAAGAAGGCTAGACTCGGCCTTAGGGCCAATGCCGACCCAAGTGCAGTTGTTAATCATGTACCCGATGCCGTGGGAGAGAATGACCCACCAGTCCCGAATTTGCCTGACCCATCTGTTCAAAACCCAAGTGTCCCTATTCCAGCCGCGACAGAGGATGCCACCATTCCACCTGCCGGTGTTCCTGACTCAGATACAGTTCCCGCTTCGGGCTCTGGTATCTCTAATGAAGAACTTAGGGGAGCCATCCATATGTTAACACAGTTAGTGGCCGCCCAGGCCCAGAGATCCCATGATGCCCCTGCATCCTCCAGCGGACAGGGAGATTCCTTTGGCTCCAGAGTCCATCAATTTTTGCGATTGGCCCCTCCAGAATTTTCAGGCACCGATCCAGAGGCTGACCCACAGGAATTCCTTGATGAGATATACAAGACTCTCAGAGTGATGAAGGCTACAGATATAGAGGGGGTAGAGTTGGCCTCTTACAGGCTGAAGGGAGCGGCTCGTTGATGGTTCGAAATGTGGGAGGATTCCCGTGAGGAAGGGAGCCCTCCGGCCAGATGGGATGAGTTCGTGGATGCATTTATGGACCACTTCTTACCTGCTGAGGCAATGGCAGCCCGTGCCACCGAGTTCGAGGTTCTCAAACAAGGCAGTATGAGTGTTTGGGAGTATCACATGGAGTTCGTAAGGTTGTCCAAGTACGCTCCTCATTTAGTGTCGACCATGGATGCTCGGGTTCGACGGTTTGTTCAGGGCCTTAGCCCTTTGGTAGTGAATGAGGCTGCCACAGCAGCTTTGCACTCAGATATGAACTATAGGAGGATTGTGGGGTTTGCTCAGGCCACAGAGGCCAAGAAATTGAAGATTCGTGCAGAAAGAGAAAGTAGCAGCAGGGCCCGGTCAATGGGTCATTCAGGGAGATCACTTCCAAGGAAAGGGTCATTAGGGCCATCCCAGTCATATGCTCAGTCCTCCGCGAGTGCACCGCCATCTATGCACAGTCATCAGCAGGGCAGTTACTCGAGACCTGGTTCAGACAGCAGGAGGTCTCGTCAGTCTGGTCATCCTGGGGTGAGATCCCAGCAGCAGGGGAGACCTACATGCCCCAAGTGTGGGAGATTTCATACAGAAACTTGCTACCTTGACCTTCCAGTGTGCTTCGGGTGCGGGGTGAGAGGTCACATTCAGCGAGACTGTCGTGCACCCCGTCAGGGTATAGGTAGGGGATCTGCTCAGTCATCCGGTTCTTCAGCTGCTACATCATCAGCGCGTACTCCAGCATCAGCGGGGCGTGGTGCAACTAGGGGTGGAGCTCAGGGTAGGGGTGGACCTAGCCGATTCTATGCATTGAGTGGCCGCCAAAATGCCGAGGCTTCTCCAGATGTTGTTACAGGTATCATGTCTGTTCGGACTATTGATTGCTATGCCCTTATTGATCCAGGGTCCTCCTTGTCTTATGTTACTCCATTCATTGCTTCAAGTTTTGGGATAGTACCCAAACAGCTTCATGAGCCGTTCTCCGTGTCGACTCCAATCGGTGATTCTATTACAGCCTCACGAGTCTATAGGAATTGTGTTGTTACGGTGGGTGATCGTGATACCACAACCGATCTTATTGAGCTTGGGATGGTAGATTTTGATGTAATTTTGGGGATGGATTGGCTCTATTCGTGCTTTGCCAAACTTGACTGTCGAACGAGGGTTATGAGGCTCGAGTTCCCTAACGAGCCAGTTATTGAATAGAGAGGAAATGGTGTAGTGCCAAGGGGTAGGTTTATTTCCTACCTTAAGGCTTCGAAGATGATTAAGAAAGGGTGTATCTATCACCTGGTTCGGGTAACGGACACCACCTCAGAGGTGCCTACCATCGAGTCCGTGCCAATTGTGAATGAATTTCCTAAAGTGTTTCCGGATGAGCTTCCCAGCATTCCGCCGGATAGGGAGATTGATTTTGGGATCGATGTATTGCCAGATACTCAGCCAATATCCGTTCCACCATACATAATGGCGCCAGTAGAGTTAAGGGAGTTAAAGGAGTAGCTGAGGGATTTATTAGAGAAAGGGTTCATACGACCGAGTGTGTCGCCGTGGGGTGCTCCGGTTCTCTTTGTCAGAAAGAAGGATGGGTCACTTCGAATATGTATTGATTATCGGCAGCTTAACAAAGTCACCATTAAGAATAAATATCCATTGCCTCGAGTGGATGATCCGTTTGACCAATTGCAGGGAGCGAGGTTCTTCTCAAAGATTGATTTACGGTCCGGGTACCACCAGTTGAAAATCAGGGAGCAGGATATTCCTAAAACCGCCTTCAGAACTCGTTATGGTCACTTTGAGTTTTTGGTTATGTCTTTTGGGCTAACCAACGCCCCAACAGCTTTCATGGACCTTATGAATCGGGTTTTCAAGCCATTCCTAGATTCCTTTGTGATTGTATTCATTGACGATATTCTCATCTACTCTGGGAGCAGGGAAGATCATGCCGTTCACCTCAGAGCAGCATTGCAGACCCTTCTTCAGCATCAATTGTATGCCAAGTTCTCAAAATGTGAGTTTTGGTTGGAGTCCGTAGCTTTTCTAGGGCATGTTATTTCCAGTGAGGGAATTATGGTGGATCCTCGGAAGATTGCGGCAGTGAAAGATTGGCCTAGACCCACGACCCCGACAGAGATTCGCAGCTTTTTGGGTCTGGCAGGGTACTATCGGAGGTTTGTAGAGGGATTCTCAACCCTCGCCTCCCCATTGACTAAATTGACGCAGAAAGCAGTTAAGTTCCAGTGGTCCGAAGCATGTGAGAAAAGTTTCCAAGAACCGAAGTCAAGATTGACCTCGGCACCAGTATTGGCCTTGCCAGAAGGCACAGAGGGATTTGTAGTCTATTGTGATGCCTCCAGAGTCGGTTTGGGATGTGTATTGATGCAGCACGGAAAGGTTATAGCTTATGCTTCCATACAACTCAAGAACCATGAGAAGAATTATCCGACGCATGATTTGGAACTTGCAGCTGTTGTGTTGGCCTTGAAAATATGGCGACACTATCTTTATGGGGTTCATGTAGGTGTGTTTTCAGGCCACAAGGGCCTCCAGTATTTGTTCAAGCAGAAAGAGCTGAATCCTGAGACAGCGGCGGTGGTTAGAACTACTCAAGGACTATGATATGGACATATTGTACCATCCAGGGAAGGCAAATGTTGTAGCCGACGCTCTTAGTCGGAAATCCATGGGTAGTTTGGCTCATTTGGGTGTGGATCAGAGACCCCTGGCTCGAGAGGTCTACCAATTAGCCAGTTTGGGGGTTCGTATCTCGGCGTCAGACGAGGGGGATGTTTTGGTGCATAATGGAGCAGAATCATCATTGGTCGCGGAAATCAAGGAAAAACAGTTCATGGATCCAGCATTGGTTCGGGTGAAGGAAGCAGATATGAATAACAAGACCTCAGCATTTGTACTCAGCAGCGAAGATGGTGTATTGCGGTGTCAAGGTAGGCTATGTGTTCCGGATGTGGACGAGCTTCGGGAAAGAGTGATGGCAGAGGCTCATACTTCCAGGTATTCCGTGCACCCTGGTTCAACGAAAATGTATCACGATCTCAAGGAGATTTATTGGTGGAACGGTATGAAAAGGGATGTGGCAGGCTTTGTAGCTAAATGTCCGAACTGTCAACAAGTGAAGGCCGAGCATCAACGGCCCTGGTGGATTAACTCAGCTTATAGAAATACCAAGGTGGAAATGGAGATGATCAATATGGATTTCGTGGTGGGGTTACCTCGCACTCAGCGTAAGTTCGATTCAGTATGGGTGATAGTAGATCGACTCACCAAATCAGCTCACTTCCTGCCTGTCAAGTCCACTGATACCGCGGAGCAATATGCAAGATTGTACATCAAGGAGATAGTAAGGCTTCATGGCACTCCACTTTCTATTATCTCGGATCGCGGAGCTCAGTTCACCGCTAACTTTTGGAAGAAGTTTCAGCAAGGTTTGGGAACTCAGGTGAATCTCAGCACAGCTTTCCATCCACAGACCGATGGACAGGCCGAGCGGACCATTCGGACGCTTGAAGATATGTTGCGGGCTTGTGTCTTAGATTTTAAAGGTAATTGGGATGAACACTTGCCACTGATAGAATTTGCTTACAATAATAGCTATCATGCTAGCATTCAGATGGCCCCGTTTGAGGCATTGTACGGGAGAAGATGTAGGTCGCCAATCGGGTGGTTTGAGGTAGGTGAAGCGGAATTGCTAGGGCCGGATATGGTGTACGAAGCTATGGAAAAGGTCAAGGTTATTCAGGAAAGAATGAAAACAGCACAGAGTCGTCAAAAATCCTATACAGACGTTCGCCGAAGGGATTTGGAGTTTCAAGTCGATGATTGGGTGTTCTTGAGGGTATCTCCTATGAAGGGAGTCATGCGATTCGGAAAGAAAGGGAAATTGAGTCCTAGGTATGTCGGGCCATATCGGATCGTTCAAAGGATTGGTCAAGTTGCTTATAGGCTAGAGTTGCTTCCTGAGATGTCATCAGTGCATCCGGTATTCCATGTGTCCATGTTGAAGAAAGTGATTGGAGATCCATCCACCATCATGCCAGTTGAAGCTATAGAGGTCAATGAAGATTTGTCATATGAAGAAGTTCCAGTTGCCATTCTTGATAGGCAAGTCCGTAAGTTGAGAAATAAGGAAGTTGCCTCCGTTAAAGTATTGTGGCGAAGTCAACAAGTTGAGGAGGCCACATGGGAAGCGGAAAAAGAGATGAAGGAAAAGTACCCCCATTTGTTCGATCAAGCCTAGAAGAAATTAGGTGACCCTCCTACTCCTAGTAACTGCTATCTTGTCCAAGTTGTTTCCCTCTTAGTATTAGTAAAGTCTCCTTCATTTTGTAATGAGTTAAATGTGTTGTTGCCCTGGGTCACTTGAACTTTTCTTGATAAATGAAAGCCTTATAAAGATTTACGTGTTTAATAAACAACTAATAGTAAGTGTAGATTGGTAATGGTTTGTTAAGTGTACATGGTGTGTTAAAATGGTTAAATAAGGTAAGAATTCATTGAAGTGACTAGTTTATGTGCAATTGTAACAATGTGATAGAATATGTGCATTCGTTGAGGTAAGAAAGTGTATACCAATTGTGAAAAGTGTTGTAGTTGTATATTTTTGTTTGGTAATGTGTTTCGGGGGCCCTCTGACAGGTGGATATGTCCATAATACAAAGGAAACTCCTGGCGAAATTTTTCTAAAATAAAAGAGTTAGTCAAAATTTTGATGGTTGCATATCATGTCTTTCAAAACCAACTCATTTATTTCAAAATCCTCATTCGAGGACGAATGATCTTAAGGGGGGGAGGATGTAAGGCCCCGTAAGAATTTTGTGCATAAAACCTAGTAGCTGTGGTGTCATGGTCCGAATAATGTGTTAGGAGCTCGCCGCGGTTCGGACCCTTGGTAGTGATTTAAGTTTCAAAAATGTAGAGAATTAATTTTTCCGAAAAATGTCAAATATGCAGTCAAGAATGCGACCGCAAACCTGACATGCGGACCGCATTCTTGCCGCAAAACGTTCCAGAGAGTTTCCCAAAACTCGTGTCAAAAGTGCGGTCGATATGCGATCGCATGTCAAATCTGCGGTGCATTTTGCGACCGCAGATCAAGCATGCGGACCGCATTCTGGCCGTATTCCTTAACAGAACCTATGTAAAATTTGGGGCAATTCTGCAGTCACTATGTGGACCGCATGTTGATTCTGCGGTCGCATAGTGCACCGCATAATTGACCCCGGCCCAGATTTTTGTAACATTTTGACCCGATCTCTTCTATAATATAACACACTTCTTCTTCATTTTATCATATCATCTTACCAAAATTAGAGAGAGAAGAGAGGGTTTTTAGAGAGAGAAGTTCTTCATCTTCAATGATTGTTCCAACCACTTAATTCCAAGGGATCCTAGGGCAAGGATTCAACTTCCCCAATCTTTTCAAGGTAAAAACCCTAACTATTTTCTTTGATTTTCAGTTTTAATTGGGTAAAGAGAGATTTGCATATAATAGCTTTTGAAAATAGAATTTTTACACTCATGCATGATTATTGAACTTGATTTCTAGTAAAAAGAAGTGAGTAGAAGTAAGAGTCTTCAAGAACAAGGTTGGCAAGAGTAGGATATCTTGGGTAAGCATAAAGTAGGGAGAAAAATCATCACCAGGTATTTATGGCTAATTTTGATTCTTGTAAAATCGCCCAAATGTGTGCGAATTGTTTTGGCATGTGTCAAATTGAGAAATTTTACGAAATTCTTTGATTTCCTTGTTGAGCATTTGATTGATGTTGAACTACGTGTGGTGTGGTATGAAATATGAATTGAAAGATAAAAAGGTGATCGAGATTGGTAAAGAATTGGGAACAACCATTGTGATTGCATATTTGGCTTATTGTGGAAGGAATTTGAAACACCTTAATTGTGGTAAATTGTCGAACATGATTATGTGGGCATTTTGATTTTGGAATACTTGTAACTTGGTTTTGGTATTGGCTTGAGAAGAAATTGAGAACATGAACCAATGTGTAAGTTGCTTATTTGAACTTGTTGAAATTGTGTGTAGTACCTTATCTGCTGTTTGAAATTGTTGTGTTTTCAACTGTAAGGCGGGGTCGTGTTGCGCGCCGCAACGTGGGGAAATAAGGTGTGGGTTGGGGTGATAAGGGTGGCCGAGGTAATAAGGGTGGTCAGGGGCAATAAGGATGGAAAGCGATCGAAATCGCTATCGAAAATTGATACAAAAATCAATAATGTGAAATTGTGAAAGGAGACAGCAGGAGAGTTTGCAACCTGTGGGGCACTGATTGCCCCTTTGTTTGACTACTTGTGCTTTTCGTGATTGATTGGTTATTGTTAAATTGGTTGATCGTAGAAAGTACTTTGTGTGAGAATTATTTGAAATGAGGAAAATGTGGAAACATGGTTGGCTGGTCTTGTCGTCATTATTCTTGTCTAACGGCTTGAGTTTACTTGGGAAAAAGTTTGTCCATACATACCAGTACAATTCAAGTGTATTGACGTTCATTTTGCCGGGGACGCTACATTTGTGTTATGATTGTAGGTGGATCAGTAGCAGGCACTTCAGCTCATCGGCAGTAGTATCCTTCTCCTTCCACCGCCCGTTTTGGTGAGCCCCTTTCTTCCTCGGGGCCCAGTGTGGCTCATGCCACTTTTATTTCAGACTTTCTTTTGGATTTTGTAAGGTATAGCCGGAGCCTTGTTACCGGCAAGTATTGTATTTCCCTTTTTGTATCCTAGAGGCTCCGTAGACATGTAAACTGTGGGATTGTGGCCTATGTATATGTATGGGGCGTTGTAAATATAAATTATGAACTTGTTAGTAAATCAATCACATGGTTATGTTTATGCATTATGAAATCAGTCATTATTGGTAAAATATTTGGTTAATGAGAAACAATCAACACAGGGGTTAACGCGTGGGAATGAAAGGCACCCAGGTCCGCTTGACTGGGGCAACTCGGTCAGGCGCCGGTCATGTCCCTCGATTTGGGGCGTGACAGTTCCTCCTTCTCTCTCTAAAATACTCTCACCTCTCTCTAAAATCAGTAAGAAATGACCCCAAAATGAACCCCAAAGCCTATATATTGAAATGGGGTCGGGTTATAAAAATTAGAAGAATAACCTTGCGATGTAAATTCTGCTATCGCAGAATGCACCGCAGAATGGACATGCGGGCCGCAAAATGCACCGCAAAATCGGCAGCCAAAAATGAGCTACACTGGTTCAAGATGCGGTCAAGATGCGGACCGCAGAACGAACATGCGGACCGCAGAGTAGACCTGACACACGATCGCATTTTCCAGCCTTTGGTAATTTGATCATAACTTTGTGTAGGAATGTCCAAATGACGAATGGTTTGAAGCGTTGGAAACTAGACTCAAAGGGCTTTCATTTGATATGCTATTCACCACATAAAACCTTATAAAGAATTATATATGATCGTTTAAAGTGGAGCCTTGTCTGAATCCATTTGGAAATTTGGCCTATTTCGAAAAGTTTCCTATTTGGCTTACACTTGGGCTTTCATTTGGACCTCATATCACTTACCATAAGACTCATACTCATATTTAGCAAGTCTAATTGATGTCCATAATGTTCATAGCACATAAAATATAATAATTAGCCTACGTGGCACCACAAAATCCTATATTACTTAGCGAAATTTTCTGGGGCCTTACATTCTCTCCCCCTTAGGATCATTCGTCCTCGAATGAGGAGTATAGTCTTCCACAAACACTTTAACAACACACATCTCTTTTCTAACCTACCTCCAGTCTCAAAATTTTCACTAACTCCTAAATCTTTCAGAAATTTCGGCAGAGTTTCCTTTGTAACTAGGCCTATCCACCTGCCAGAGAATCACCAAAATCTTCTTATCCACACATCCACAACTGTACATAGCACCACAATGTATATATCCACAATCCTAATCCCAGTATTACAAGAACTACATTAATATATGGATACCAGAACATGGACTGCACAGTTTTACATCAAAATACCTATATGGTACATTCCAAGTCAAAACTAACTGGTATTCAATCAAACGAAAGTACTTTCCTTCCACGACTCATTTATCCTTCTACGCGACATTATCGACTTACAAGCATTATCATAACACCTTCTCAAAAATAATATCAACTCCCAAACATACATAATAAGGATGACGGATAACATCTTGCATGAGATAACTATCCATTGACTTTACCTTTTTATAACTTCCATTGTACAATTTTCACTCCACTGGATATTGCAATTCATGATAACAAAAATAACCCACAATTCCATAACTTGGCATCATACCATCAAGGATGTCAGTTCATAGTAAACAAACAATCATGTATTCATAATAGTCCTTACCAGCCATTAATGTAATCGCAAAGGTGTTCATCAACAAGAATATAATTTCATTTCAATCAACAGTCCATATGAAGCCAAGCCATCATGAGTCTTGCTAGTAGTGCATCATATAGGATATTACCATGATTATATGGTTCAATCAAGTCAATTCATACCCACATTTTTTTTTCATCACTATCTTCTTAGACATAAGCATATGGAAACACAAAGTACATGAGGAACAGTTATGGGGAATATCATACACCTATTGCAACCTAATGTGTAATATAGTCATGTTACTTTTATTATCAACTCACATAACATTTTTAGGGGTACAGTCACACTAAACCCTTGATGACCCTTAATAATTACCCTAAGATGTGCTTTCATAAACTGACCATAAAATTACCTACCCAACATATATGTGACCACACTCTGAAGCTTCATCTTTGACTCGTCTAAACTTACAATGCTCAATGGATCGGGATCTAATCAATGAGGAACAACAAAGTTCAAGATCAGGTTGGAGTTCTTCAAGAATCCATTAATGCACTGGGTAGAGTACTTTATGAGGTTGTATACTAAGAGACAGAAAATGTTACTACTAACAATACTAACATGGTTAATCATTATGACTACCTCAATTAATACACAAATGACGAATAAGAGTAAGTAGTACATGTGAAATAGGAACCATAAAGGAGGAATACTCAAGTACGTGAACCACTCATTTTCTAAAGTGTAGGGAAAATCCGTCGACCCCGAATAGGAATACTCTAGTACTTTGAATGTGATATGGGATTCAAAATACACGAAGTTAAATTACACTCTTAACATTACTTGACGAACATAATCTATGCCACAAGCCTATAAGGATGAAAATAATTGAACGCTTATGAGATTACCATATTCTAGACAACTTAACACTTTTTGGTAATTGATCATATATGAGGGAACTAAAAAAATTACTACCATTTTTTTTTTCATTCAAATCAACATGCTCATGATATGTACAAAAATCCTAAGTCATCTAATCTCGACCTTTGACGAGTGAAACTCAATAGCTAGGAAATCTTGATATTGGGGCAAAATCATGAATTGGTTAGATGGTTCTAATAGTTAACACGACGCTCCAGGGAGAAGGAAAATAACACTCATATCTAGCCAAGAAGGTGAGATACCAAGGGTAGTAAAACTCTCCACACATGACAATGACATAGTCCATAATTCTAGAAGTTGAGGGTGTGAAGAAAACCAAACACAATGAGACAGTGCACAATAATCGCTGAAGGTTTGCAAATGTTCATGATGAGATCTCCATAGGTTTTGACTTGAAAAAGGAAGTGTCATAGTGATACATAGAAGGGAATGTTCTCTTATCGTTGTCGTACAAGTGTAGGGAACTAGCACAATGAATTCACTAAATAAGGAATACGATTAAAACATTATGGAGACATAAAGAGAGAATAATCATTTGTTATGAGTTGGACATGCCTATGTTATACTATCTTCCAAACTGCAATACAATTTTACATCACGGGCAACCACAACACTAGAAACCAAGTGAGCTACTTACTACGGGATATCTCAAGTGGAAACCAAAATTATGGCGACACAAGATCTTCCTATGATGGGATGCGAAGATCTCAATTTTCAGAAAAAAAATTTATGCACACAGTGACCATTTCAATTGACATGTACTTGTAGGATAAGTGTAGATGCATGCTTTTACGTTTCTTGATAGTAAGAAGGTTTTCATGATGTTACTTGCAAGAGAGTAGATTGGCAGCTCAAGCCATATAAGACACACACAACTAAGTAAAAGAGTGACTCGAGAAGGATCACAAATCTTGGATACTTTGCATGGAACTTGACACCACATGTACAAACTTTACAATGGTGCATGTATAGGCACAAGTGAGCAGATGTTGTCAATTTAAATGAGACGTTTCTGTAAGAAATTCATCGGGAATAGTCCTTTGTTGAGAATTTAGGAAAAACAAGTAGGAAATATCAATAGTGTTATAACTCAATTCAGGAACATAATTATAGAGGTCAATTCCATAGTAGGTTGTACATACTAGAACTGTGATCGGGAGAATTTGTAAATAATACGTCTCATTAAAAGAGCATGTGCATGAACTATTTTGTAATTTGGATTCTTTTTAAGAATATATCTATGCAAGGACAAGGAAATCATAAGGGTTTAACAAAAAGTTTAAACAATCACCACATTACCAAATAAAATGGATCACACAGCTTTTTACATAATTATCATACCTCTAGGCTACATTTCATAGCCCTTCCATAGGGTTCACATATAAAATTATTCACCTATGCGCTTCATACAATAATAAGGAAATCACAAGTACAAATCAAACACTTTAAACATTCACCACATTATCGAATAAAAGAATCATGCCATTTTTACGTATATTAGTCCATCGACTCTTGGGGCCATAATTATCACATCAGACTTGGCACTAGGCCACATTTCATAACACAATCTCTTCTTCCTCGCATTTCACATCATTTTCTCATATTTCACATCAACATCATAATCTGTTTCATATTCCCTCATGTCACAAGTATCACCAGGTACAATTTCATTTTGAGTTCTCGACACATTGTCTATACTTTATTTCTCAAAAGCATTTGACTTATTTCAACATCTCTATGCATAGAGGACTTCACATTTGAATACATGATTCATACTTCTAAAACCTATTTTAATTTGTCAATAATAGCACATTGATCATATTTGAATGCATCTTTCACAAATATCGGGTCACAACAACAATTCATGTAAAGTATCAATCACAACTAGAGTCCAACATTTAGTCTTACCACATTTACACAGTCACTTACTTCATTTCCAAACATCTTTATACATTACCAACAACAAGACGCAATCAATCACATACCTTTGGTACACGTAAGAACATTTTGGAAGAATCAACCAAAACATGTTTTCTCACAAAATTTGGCATCAAAATATCAATTCAAACTTGACTTGAAGTCTAGACATTTTAGCACATAGTTCACATTCTTTACATATCCTCATCTACCAAGAATAATATATTAAACAAATGAAGAAGTACCTCCAACATATATTTTCACAGCAATAATTCGCTTAACATAACAAAACGGGTACTGCATCAATTATATTTTGAACCTACAACATTTATGTGGGCACCATGGAAGCTTATTTTCTAAGAGAAGGGATTTTAGCCATACATACTGATGAAATACTACATGATCTGGTGGTACAGAGACATTAGTAAGAACGAGGGTACTCTCCTTAACAACAAGTTCTACCAATCACTCCATGGCTCAACACATTCTTCTAACAAGTCCTTGTATGATCCACTTGGACTTAATGGTGAGATAAATCTCACCTTACATGCTTCAAATTCACAGATTATGGTATCAAAATTACCAATATTGAGGTTAATACTTAGAGAGGAAATTAGCTCCATATCTTGAGCCATATCGCACGATCCGGAATATCAAAGAAATGGGTAAATTCCTAAATGCCCGTGCAGCCCCCAACTTATATGATGTGGTCGACAACACACCGATAAGAAGGGCACTACTAGACACGGCTCCGAGACATCCTAGGACACTTTAAAACCTTAGGCTCTGATACCAAGTTTGTCACGCCCCAAATCGAGGGACATGACCGGCGCCTGACCGGGTAGCCCCAGTCAAGCGGACCTGGGTGCCTTTCTATCCCACGCGATACCCCTGTGTTGTTTATTACTCATAAGCCAAAGATCTTACCAATTATAACTGAATTCACATTGTACAAACATAACCACATTATTAACATTACTAACAAGTTACAATTTACAACGCCCGACATATACATATACATACATAGGCCATAGTCCCACAGTTTACTGTCTACGGAGCCTCTAGGATTACAAAGGAGGATACAATATTTGCCGGTGACAAGGCTCCGGCTATACCTTACACAAATCAAAATAAAGTCTAAACAAGAGTGGCATGAGCCACGTAGGGCCCCGAAAGGAAAGGGGCTCACCAAAACGGGCATGAAGGATGCTATTGCCGATGAGCTGAAGTACCTGCTACTGATTCACCTACAATCATAATACGAATGTAGCGTCCCCGGCAAAAGGGACGTCGGTACACTTGAATTGTACTGGTATGTATGGACAAACTTTGTCCCAAGTAAACTCAAGCCATTAAATTACATCAAAATGATAATACGGCCAATGAATTACATCAAGAATCAATTAAGCCAGCCAACCATGTTTTCCACATTTTTCCTCATTTCGGATAATTCTCAACACAAAGCACGTTTAAGATCAACAAGTAGAACAACCACAAATCAATAACGTAAAACACAAGTAGTCAAACAAAGGGGCAATCAGTGCCCCACAGGTTGCAAACTCTCCTGCTATCTCCTTTCACAATTTCACATCAATGATTTTATATCATATTTCAATAGCGATTTCGATCGCTTTCCATCCTTATTACCCCTGACCACCCTTATTACCTCGGCCACCCTTATCACCACAACCCACACCTTATTTCCCCATGTTGCGGCGCGCAACCCGATCCCACCTTACAGTTTAGAACACAACAATTTCAAATAGCAGATAAGGCACTACACATAATTTCAACAAGTTCAAATAAGCAACTTACAAGTTGGTTCATGTTCACAATTATTTCTCAAGCCAATATCACAACCAAATTACAATGTTTCCATAATCAAGAATACACACACATGTATGTGCAATAATTTACCACAATTCAAGTGTTTCATCTATTTCAAGAAGAAACCATATATGCCACCACAACAATTGTTCTCAGTTCTTTACAAATTCCAATTTCCTTGTCATCTTTCAATTCATATTTCATACCATACCACATGTAGTTCAATCATCAATTGAATACCCAACAATGACATCAAAGAATCACATACAATTTCTCAAATTAACACATGCCAAACAATTTCACACATATGGGCGATTTTACAAGAATCAAAATTAGCCATACATACCTCGATTGAGCTTTCCTTAAGTTACTACAACACTCCAAAAACTCTAGAAACTCCAATCTACTATGAAACATAACAAAATTTAACACATATTAGAAAGATATTCATGAAACTAGCTCATTTGAACAATTTATCAAACACTAGTTAAGCATCTTGATTTCGAATCCCCTTTTTAAGACTTCCTTCATTCCGTAACCCAATCTTTAGTTATTTAAGTTAAACAATCTTCCCATAAACCTAAGTTGTACATGCATGTATACACAATACTAATAAACCCAAGAATCATACCTCAATAACTCATCTTATACACCAAACTCGAAATTAAACCCTAGGGTATAGAATCTTACCTCTTAGATGAAGAACTTGCTATTGGGTTCTTGATTCTTGAAGATTGATGCAAGATTTGGACGATTTGGATGTTGGGTTCCTCCTTCTCTCTCTAAAATACTCTCACCTCTCTCTAAAATCAGTAAGAAATGACCCCAAAATGAACCCCAAAATGAACCCCAAAGCCTATATATTGAAATGGGGTCGGGTTATAAAAATTAGAAGAATAACCCTGCGATGTCAATTCCGCTATCGCAAAATGCACCGCAGAATGGACATGCGGGCCGCAAAATGCACCGTAAAATCGGCAGCCAAAAATGAGCTACACTGGTTCAAGATGCGGTCAAGATGCGGACCGCAGAACGAACATGCGGACCGCAGATTTGACCTGACACACGATCGCATTTTCCAGCCTTTGGTAATTTGATCATAACTTTGTGTAGGAATGTCCAAATGACGAACGGTTTGAAGCGTTGGAAACTAGACTCAAAGGGCTTTCATTTGATATGCTATTCACCACATAAAACCTTATAAAGAATTATATATGATCGTTTAAAGTGGAGCCTTGTGTGAATCCCTTTGGAAATTTGGCCTATTTCGAAAAGTTTCCTATTTGGCTTACACTTGGGCTTTCATTTGGACCTCATATCACTTACCATAAGACTCATACTCATATTTAGCAAGTCTAATTGATGTCCATAATGTTCATAGCACATAAAATATAATAATTAGCCTACGTGGCACCACAGAATCCTATATTACTTAGCGAAATTTTCCGGGGCCTTACAGCATCAGCCTACGACAATCACATAAGTCAATTTGACTAATACAGACCATTTTTCGGTGGTTATGGGGCTCCATCAAAGATCCGCGCTTAGCCCTCTCTTGTTTGCCTTGGTGATGGATGCTCTAACGTGGCATATTCAAGGGGATGTGCCTTGGTGTATGCTATTTTCTGATGACATAGTCCTGGTAGATGAGACGAGGGTCGGTGTTAACGAGAGGCTAGAGGTATAGAGACAGACTCTCGAATCTAAGAGTTTCAAACTAAGCAGGTCTAAGACAGAATATCTGGAGTGCAAGTTTATCGTAGAGCCAAGCAAAGTGGGAGGGATCGTGAAGATTGGATCTTAGGCCATTGCCAAGAGGGATAGTTTCAAATACCTTGGATCAGTGATTCAGGGGGACGGGACATAGACGAGGATGTCACTCACCGTATAGGGATAGGGTGGTTGAAGTGGAGGCTTGCATTATGAGTCTTGTGTGATAAGAAAGTGCCACAGAAACTCAAGGGGAAGTTTTATAGAGCTGTGGTTAGACCCGCCATAATGTATGGGACGGAGTGTTGGCCGGTAAAGAAATCCCATGTTCAGAGGATGAAGGTTGCGGAGATGAGGATTCTTAGGTGGATGTGCGGGCTCACCAAGTTAGATAGGATTAGGAATGAAGTTATTCGGTATGGCCCCAGTGAAGGAGAAGATGCGAAAGGCGAGGCTTCGGTGGTTCGGGCATGTGCGGAGGAGAAGCCACCATGCCCCGGTGAGGAGTTGTGAGCGGCTAGAGGTGGTCAGCATGACGCGAGGCAGAGGGAGGCCTAAGAGATATTGGGGAGAGGTAATTAGGCAGGACATGGCTAAGATGCGGATTTTTGAGGACATGACCCTTGATAGGAAAGTCTGGAGGTCTAGTATCAGGGTCGTAGGATAGAGGCTTCTAGATTTTTCATACTCCTTCTCAGGGTTGGGTGAGGCGTGGTGGGGCTACTCATTGAGGATTCATGTATTTGTTTGTGTTCCCTTATTGTAGTCATTTATGGTAGCTACTGTTTTAATATTATTGCATGCCAATTTTTTATGGTACATATGACTCTTATGTTTAGATAATTATTTATGCGATGTATGCTGGAGTAACTAATGTTGTTTGTGTTTTTGTTTTTGTTTGCCTTTATCTTCACTACACCGAGGGTCAATTGGAAACAGCCTCTCTGCTCTCTTGGGTAGAGGTAAGGCCTGTCTATATATTACCCTCCCGAGACACCACTTTGTGGGAATATACTGGGTTGTTGTTGTTGTTGTTGTTGTTGGACTTGTTGTCCAAAGTAGTTTAGGACTTTATTTCCTTACTTTTTTGGTACAATTTCGTGACCCCCTCTCTATATAAAGGGGTATGTTCTTTGTTTTTAGGTAGATTATTCAGATTATTATCAATAAAATTGTGAGATTTTTCTTGCACTCTTGTGTGTGGCTACTCTTGGATTTATTATTCAACCTTTAAGATTCAACTTAAGGTGGAAAGATTAAACTAATTTTGAAATCTTAGATAACTTCTAGGTATTCACGAATGGTGATAAGTTTAGGCTTATTGCTATTCTTGCTATTCTAAAGGGCCGGGTTTCACAATCTATCTCTTGTTTTTAAGTGTCTACTAAAGGCGATTAGTTCTTCGTTAGCTAATTGTTGTTGTTAGGATTCAACTTCAAGAATAGACATCTTGAATTCAAGAAACTTTTTCTTGAATTCAATATATCTTTAATTTTTGCCTTTTTTGTTTGTTTATTTTCTTTTAGCTTCCGCATGTTTCTTGATTTTTTTTAGTAATTCTTGAATACCCTATCGTGTTGCTATCAAGAATGATAGATTCATGGACAAGGATAAATCTGTAAAAGCACCAATAAGGCCATTCATAAGGTCTCAAGCTAAGGAGAAGCAAGACAAGGTTGTTGGGCTTCAGTGGGAGATTAAGAAGGCGCTAATGGTGGAACAAGATCTACAAAATTATTAAGAGAATTTAGCTAAGTGCTACACTCATTTCATGGTCCAAGTCCAAGTCCAAGAGGAGGTTTATTGGGTTCCAAGCACCAGCCAGGGAGGTCCTAAATTAGGCGCCTAAATTTTCCAAGTTTGTTAGGACATATTTGAGGCTTCTCCTTAGCTTGAGTCCTTGTGAATGGCCTTCTTGGTGCTTCTACAGCTTTATCCTTGTCCATGAAGCTATCAAGTGGTATCAGAACATATGCTGATCAAGGTTTCAATCTTGATAATCTTGGGAGGTTCTTGATAAAAAAATGAAAAAAGCAAACGACATTCAACCCCCAAAAAAGTGTTCTTATTCGTTATTACTTTCATAATTCAAGTATCTTTTGGTTTCCAAGTCACGAAAAGAAACATGAAGAGGGGATCCTTGTTCTTGAAGATTAAGGCAACTTCTTTCCTTATTCTTGTTGGTTCTGGGTTTCCTAAAATTCTTTCATTTTATTTTCTACTAACCAATTAATATTATTTCTAGGTTTGGTCATTCATTTTTCTTTCTTCTTCTAACTCCATACTCTTATCACTAAGGGTTGTGACTAATAATGTTTATTAATAAATCTAAAGATTAAAGACAAAGGGTTGCATTGAGTGAAAAAAGGGAAAAGCAAAAGTGAGAGATATATATTGCTTTGTTCAAGATATCACGTACTAATAGTTATGATGAACAAAGGATTCTTCAAGAAGCCGAAATCAAAAGTAGGGATGATTTCACCTTGAAAGTTGTGCATCAACAATTTAAAAGGTGGAATTTGAAATTCTAAGAAATGAGGGACACCATTACTGAGCAAAATATTACAATAGTTGAACTTAGGAGGGGAAATCATGTTAGACCCCAAGCTAGGAGAAATATACCCGCCCCCATTGGAAATCAAGAAAACCCAATCGATGATTTAATAATTATATTGATTTTTATAGGGTAGGAAGATACAGGAGGGGACAAATAGGACGACTCGCAGATGATAATATAAGTAGTATAAAAATGACATTGCCATATTTCAAGGGAACACAGGATCCAGACTTGTACATAGATTGGGAGAGAAAAGTGGAAGTCATCTTTGACTACCACAACTATTTTGAGGGCAAGAAGGTTAAACTTGTTGTTGTTGAGTTTTCTGACTATGCAACAATCTGGTGGATAAAGCTTTCCATGGATAGATTGCAAGATAGACAAGCACTCGTTGCTACATGGGCTGAGATGAAGAGAGTAATGAAGAAAAGATTTGTACCATCGCACTTTCAAAGATATCTACAACAACTTATTCAAACTTTGAGGCAATGATCCTTGTCTGTAGATGAGTACTTTAAGGATATGGATATGGCTATGATCCAAGCTAATTGTATGGAGGAAGATGAGGCTACAGTGGCTAGGATTTTGAATGGTTTAAATAAGGAAATAGTTGTGTGAGCACGTGATTTTTTCCCCAAGCAATAATTTCCAAAATAAAAACACAAAAAATGATTTTTGATTGCAATTGTTTTGATTAGTGTATAGAAAATACATGTGTTTGTTTTAATTGAAATAAATTTAAAATGAAATACAAAAAGGAAATTAATTAGAAAATATCAAAAAGTTATAGAGTAAATACGAGGAAATTAGAAAATCAAGGAAAACATACAAGAAACTGGAAAATAGAAGAAGATACATCAGTGTAAATAAATACAAGGGAAAATAAGTATAAAATACAAAGTAAAATACAGAAATCAAAATAAATAGAATTCAAAAATAACAAAAAATACAAAAATACAACGTGGAATATCAAATTGGGCTAAGTACATACAATATACTCCGCCCAAATACACACACAAACCAGGCCCAAATAATTAGTCGGTCTGCCCCGTCGCTTACAAAGACCAAATGGTGCCGTCTAACATCAAATAATCTGGGCCGTTGATACAATTGATCAACGGACCAAGTAAGGCGGTGACTATATAAATAAAACGATGTCGCCTAAGAGAATTAATCACGAACGTCCATCTCCTTAATCTAATAGCTGAGGATAGCATCTCATTTAACCAAACGACGTCGCCTAAGACAATTAATCTCAGCCGTTCAATCATCTAATCTAACGGACCTAATAAGAGACCTTATTAAACTATACACCATCTTTTTGAAGACAAAGGATCTTGGCCGTTCATATAATCAAATCCAAAGGTTAAGAAGCAATACTACCACTTCAGTGTATACCATACCCCCTGTTCATTCTTCATTATACACATAACCCTCTCATTACACAAAACCCTAGCCGCCCTTAGATCCTTTCTTCTCCCCCCCTCTCACAGAGACCACCGGAACCCTACCGGTGGTCAGTCTCCTATCGTCTTCTCCGGCTTAGGCCAACCTCCAAACACTCCTTTTTTCTTCTTCTAACACCTCTAATACCATTAACCCCTTTCAAATCTTACCAGTATCCATTTTCTTGAAAGTTCGGTCACCGGAACCCTAGCCGGCGACCACCAATGTATGAACCAGACCTCCTCCTTAACACCATATGACCGTCTTGAGACGATTTATAAGCCCACCATAACCATATACCTCAAATATTAACCCAACCCTTCGAATATTAGAAAAAGTCTTGCCATAACCCTACTCCAGCGATCACCCAAAACAAAAATCCTTCAGAACCTTATCCTAAGTCTCCAAACACCCCTCTCATACTCAAATCAAACTCCCAAGAAGCCTGTTTGAGAGATCTGACACTTAAGAGACCACGAGTCTCTGAAAAATTGAAAAATCAAGAAAGAAGAAAGAAAGACGAAAGAAAGAAAGAAAATGAAAGAAAGAAGAAAGAAAGAAGAAAAAAGAAAGAAAGAAAAGAAAAAGCCCTAAAGCTAAGTACCCTTAACCTGTTCAGTGGCTTTTGTGTTCTTACTTGCTTCTGTTCGACAACTTTTTGTGTGCTTATCTCTTTAGAACTTAGAAAATCCCTATGCATGTTAAAAACCCTAAATCCACCCCTGTTCTATATCTTGTTCTCTCTGAGTTATGATTAATATGAAAGTTAGTCGTAATTAGGTCTACTTGTGCAAAAAAACATGAATATGGCTACATATGCAATGTGATTTGTATGTTGGCTTCTTCTGAACTTCTGAATGCTTATGGGTATTTAGGCTATATGTGTAAATGTCTTTGGTTGTTATGTTTGCAACACAATATGAGTTTTGGTTAGTGGCTATCTTTGTAAAAGTAGTTAACATTGAAAGGGTTATGTAGTTTGAAACTGGCTAATTTTTAAAGCAAGTCTTAGGGGGTTATATGTTAAATACAGTCAATTACCCAATTCTTGATAGACCTAATGTAGGTCGGGTAAATATGATTAAATGTAAATGGTAAAAGGGGAAAGGAAAATGGTTTTTCTGTAGATTACATAGAACCATGGGGGTATAAACGACTTTAGTGCTTGGTTTTTCTGAAAATACCTGAATAATAAAGGGTAGACTAGGCATAACTAAAAGGTAATTGTGTAATAAACCTTAGGAATTGGGGGAAACTAGGTAAAATATGCCCAATAGACAATACGGAACAGCCTAGAACCTTCTAGCAGGGGTTCAAGTGCATTCCGTTAAAATTCTGTTATACCTTAATGGATTTAATTGAAAAACGTTGGGGAGGGAAATAGAAATAATTAATTCAAAATTCCCCCAACTTTACTCTATAAATAGGCTGTTAAAAGCCTGAAAAAGGGGATTCTAAATTTTAGAAGTGAAAAATTCACATATTGGGTTAGATTTTTGGAATTCAACTCTTGGGTTCCAGTTTTAGCAATTTGAAACTAGGTCTGATCTTTGGTTTTAAGCTCTGAATTTCAGAGTTCGAGGGTTCAATCTAGAGTTCTTATCTTCGGAACTCTACTGGTCTTTTACTTAGCTTTCAATTTGAGCATTATTCCTAGAATTCGTGTTGGTTGTTCCTTTGCTGCGTTCATTTCAACTTAGCTTGGATTTCTGTTATTTCTCGAGTTAATTGCTGATTGTCTACTGAGTTTGGAGGCTTGCTATGATAATATCTGCTCCTATTTGCTATTTGGCTGGTGCTATTGCTGATTTCTATTCTCTTTCATCTCCTTAGAACTTATCAGTTTACTTTCATTTGATCAGGTACACTACTATTCCTTGAAGATGTAATTGAAAACATGATGAAGGAATGAAATATTCAATTGATTGTTGCTGAAGTTATATTTCCGTTTTCTTATATTTGTAATTATAACTCATAGATCCTTTGTAATTCTTTTAGGAATGGGTTGTAATAAGTAATAGATTATATGAATTCAAGTCGATTAGAGTAGAAGTAGATAACGCTGTGGTTAAACGTATCTAGTAGGTTAGTCATAGTAATCACCTAATTCTAAAACTAAAATAGGCTAGAACTCAAATAATACACTTAGAATTATATGAATATGCTTTTAAATTAGATATATATATATATAATTGGTACTTAGCTATTTTTTAGTTAAATTCTGAATCAGAACCACTTAATTCAAAAAGTATAAGTAGTTCAGATTGTATTAATGTTTATCTCTACTAAATATGAGTTATCTACAACTTCGCTTTTAGACTTTGTGATTTCCAGTAGTTCAACAATGCTTAGTTAAATCAAAATACTATTTTTGCTTTAGTTAAAACAAAGTGACAAAAATAATCCTGCAAACTAGTATCATAATAACGATTTAAACATCCGATTCTGTTGTGTAGGATAATAACATTGATATGAACTACTGTGGTAGAATGTTTAATTAGTTTTTAAATATTAAAATCAGTAGCGACTAAGTGCTAATTGGCGTATAATATGTAAATTGATACTGTCACGACCCCAAATCCGGTCGTGATGGCGCCCAACACATTGCTAAGCCAGCCTGACCAATCAATATCAACAACGGAGCTAGAAGCTCTCTTTAACCCATTTAAGCATTTCAAAATATATGAAACAATAGTAATATTTATACCAACAGTGGGGAGACCAAGTCCCAAAATATACTAACTCCCATAGACCGAAGGGTCAAGAGTCATGAGCCTCTAAAGAACATAAGTGTAATAAAGTTTATAACAACTCAGTGCGGAAAAGAAAGACAACAAGATAAGAAATGACAGCTAGAAGGGGAGTCAGGTCCTGCGGACGCTGCAGCTACCTCGACTATCCCGCACAATGCCTCCAAGTAGCTACCGAATCAAGTCTGCTGAGAGGTACCTGGATCTGCACACAAGGTGCAGGGAGTAAAATGAGTACTGCCAGACTCAGTGGTAATAAACAAGGGTAAGACATCGCAGATAAGAAATCCGCAATAAAGCACTATGTAAAGCTATAATCAGCTACCCTGTCACAGAATCAATATTCATTGTACCTGTACCAACAATTACCAATAAATAGCATAATAGCTAGCAGATGTAGCTAAATGCAATGCAATGCATGATATGACCGCTACGACGCGTAGCCCGACTCCAATTTTGGGTACCCGTGCTCACTGTGGGGGTTCAGACTCCAGAGGGGCTCCTACAGCCCAAGCACATCTCATAGAGATATTCCTGCGGCGTGCAGTCCGATCCAACATATATCTGCTGCGGCGTGCAAGCCCGATCCACTACTAGTCAGCTAATATGCAGATACAGCCTCGCAGACTCAAAAGTAGTTTTTGAAAAACTCTTTTTATCATTTTTCAGTTGGAAAACAGTAATATCAAGTTCCAGAGATTGGAATTAGCATAATAACAGAAATAGCTGCGGACTAGTAGTAAACTAGCATGTCTATATGATAAGACAATGATAACAATCCTCGCGGGATCCAATAATTGGCTCACGGCCCACAAGTATACTCAACCGCCCAAGAAGGGGGTTCAACGGCTCGAGAATAGCCAATAATACAGTATCAACAGGTCGGACTAATATATAGTCTCCAGTTCATGATCGACCCCGCACTCTCGAGAGTGTGCGTGTCTCGCCGCTATACAGCGTCACAAAGTGGTATACCGGGGTTTCGAACCCGCTGGTCATCACCCACATCTATTACTCACCTCAATACAGCGCGACGAAAGCTCATGCCCGCGACGCCTTAGCTCCTCGAACCGGCATCCACGCACGTCAAAACTAGCACAAATCAGCACAAATATATCAAAATAGGCTAATGGAACATAACCCAATCGAAAGAACTCGAAAAATAACAAAAATCACGAAATTGGCAAAACCCGAGACCCGGGCCCACATCTCGAAAAATTATGAAACTCACATTTTCGGAATCCTCGTCTCTCCACGAGTCCGTACATACCAAGAACTCCCAATTCGGACCACAAATGGTCCTTCAAATCCCCATTTTAAGATTTTTGCTCAAAGCCCTAATTTTCTTGATTTCTTACCCAAATTCAGAGAATTAATGGAAGATTCTTTGATAAAATCATGTATTTAACTCATAAAACTTACCTCCAATGATTCCCCGTCGAAATCCCTTCAATTCTCGTCCAAAAGCTCTCAAGAATGACCAAAAATGGTGGAAAAATGGGTTGATTTCGCGACTGGAATGTTTTAAAAACATTCTGCCCAGGCATATTACTCATCGCGATCGCGGGAATGGCTCTGCGATCGCAGAGAACAAAATTTGGCCCAAAATTTACCCTTCGCGATCGCGGGAAAGGCTTCGCGATCGCGGTGAACAAACTCCGGTTCCTCCGGACAGGCTTCAGTATAATGGCCATAACTCTTTGCACACAACTCAGAATGATGAATGGTTTGATGTTCTGGAAACTAGACGCATAGGGCTATAACTTTCATTTGATGCTCATTTCCTGAATCCGTATACATTTCAAGATATAAGCTTCCCAATTTATACATGTGTATTAGAGATCCTTCTCGGACACCCTATAGTGTAACGTCCATAACTGTTTACATAGATGTCCCAATCACTATTGCTTTATCTTTATGAAAACTAGACACGATGCGCTACAACTTTTATTTTTGAATCACCTTAAAATTCCTTGTATATAAAAAGATATGAGCTTCCGAAGTAGGATCAATGCACAGAAGTTTTCCTTCTTCGCGATCGCGGAGCATTTCACGCGATCGCGATTCATTAATACTTTTCGCACATTTTACTCACCGCGATCGCGTCCCATTGTCCGCGATCGCGTAGAACACTGCTACAGACATAAACCAGCAGTTAAAAATGGCCTAGAAATGGTCCGAAACCACCCCGAAACTCACCCGAGGCCCCCGGGACCTCAACCAAAAGAACCAACACGCCCTATAACCTTATTCGAACTTGTTCCAATAATCAAAACTCTATCGTTAACATCAAAATCGTCCGTTCTCAACAAATTTAAGCTTAAGTTTAACTTTAACTTCAAAAAATCACATTCGATCAAAAACCCGACCAAACGATGTCCGAATGACCTGAAAATTTGCAGGCATATCCAAAATCACCTAACGGAACTACTGCAACTGTCGGAATTCCATTCCGACTCCCGGATCAAAATCTCACCTATCGATCGGATTTCGCCAAAATTCAACCTTAGCCAATTCAAGCCTAGTTCTACACCGGATCTCCAAATTCAATTCCGATTGCTCTCCTAAGTCATAAATGATCCCTCGAAACTAGTCGAATCATCGAATCCGATTCCGAGCACTCTAACTCGATAGTCAACTCTAGGTTGACTTTCCATATTCAAACTTCCTTCAAACATGCTATTTGCTTCATTTTTAATTCAATTCACTCCTAACTCACCCGATAGGTTCTAACACCGATATAGAAGCATAAGATATGTTAATGCAAGGTAACGGGGTGGAAATTTCCGTAACGACGGGCCGGGTCGTTACATTCTCCCCAACTTAAACAAACACTCGTCCTCGAGCAGACTCAGAGTTGTACTGGAAGCAACCCACTAGCCGAATGACCTTACCAAGTACATATCCGGGCGATCATACGTCACCCTATCTCACATAAGTCCGAAAACACCATATAGTCAGAATTTCACAGACCATCTGAACCATAAATCACATTGCACTTTCTGAAATCATATGCCAAATGCAAATCCCATGCCTATACTCGGGATACACTCGAATCCACTACAATAACCCATATTCACTACTCCGGGTGAGATCATATGCTGTATCGGCAACCCAAATAACTCGAGACGATAGTCTCTAATCACAACAACCGGCCACAATAACCAAATACTAGCTGAAAACCTCTTTCATTAGGTAGAGTCTTATTCCAACACCTCCATATCCTGCCCACGGTAGCTGAAGCACGCGATATACCGAACCCATCTCTCAGGTTAACCATTCGTGAATCTATTTCCCTCTTAAAACTGATACTACAATAGGTTTCGGAGCCAAACCTTGATTTTTACCTTTCTAACAAGCTAAGATCTAATATGCTCATATTCATTAATGACTCCAACGGTCATTTCGATTATAACACACCGCACTGGTGATAAGACACCTCAACACCGGCCTAAGCCACGACGAGCACAACATAGGCTGCAATAGAAATGTATGCACACACTCGAATCATGACAGCTCAATTCATGACAACTGTCTCCAGCAAATAGAGCTGCAATTCAATTCCTCTGTGCCATCATAACATAGAACTGAGATCGCGTCTCGCATTATAGAAATAGAGTACCTGAATCCTCCTCGAGAGGTCATAACATCACGTAGCCTTGTCGCGATTCGTGATTCTACCCCAACATTATTACTCATGAAGCACCTCAAGCCACTAAGCTCAAAACGGTTAGCCACGCACAGATCTAGGTCTTGAACCCAAGCAATCAACCTCACCCACGGTGAAATCATTAACCTATGCTATTAAATCCTGAAAGGACACAACCGATGTGCCATTCGCCAAGCGTTACTCAAAATGGTCTTTTCCTCAGAAGTGGGGAAGTATTGTATACCAGTTAGCATATAACTAACTATATTTTCACAATATTTTGTTGCGGCGTGCAACCCGCTCCAATGACATACCCGTGGCGGCGTGCCACCCGATCTAGATACCATACCTCTGGCGGCGTGCCACCCGATCCAAGTAACCCTCGTCAAATAAATACGCGTCGAGTCAAGTTGCTCATCATAATAAACATATATAGCCTCAAATTTGGCCACAAGAAACGCATCCGACAAAGTTCCTCAATACCAGAACTAATTAATGGAAGATACTTCTACACTAACATCCGCCACTAAGGTCCAACTGACAAAGCAATGCCTACCAGCCGTCCGCTGGTCCTGTGTACAACTACTCTGTTGGAGCATACTCTGATGCTCTCTGCTACGCAATTTGTGTCATTTCCCGACATCGTCCATATCACATTTGTCTAGACGACCTGTCTTATGTCAACCAGTCTGAAATAAGGTATCATAACCCAAATTCATCATATCAAGCTAAGAGAGAGCCACTAGGGCTTCCGATTTCCAATAATCACAAAACGGTGTCGATACACGCGATATACAACCACTACATAGGCGGATTACGAGGACTTCTAGTCTCCAACACATATATAACACATGAATCACTATACCTGGTTCCACACTCCACCGTACGAATACATAACGCACATCAAGCGTCCATTCATACCACGACGGCCATTCAGAAATTTCACTATGCCATCAACGATTCAGTTATTATAGTCGATCCAATAAGAGAATACCACCTTACAACTGGTTATCATCATTTTACATTACCTTGTCCTTTTTGGATCATATTCCCTGCCAAGTTAATAGAATAGCAGTATCATTTTCTTAAATTATCGGAAAGATCGATTCTTAATTCACCTGCAGCTGTCCGCGCTGCTCAATAATTTTATTGACTTCCCATATATTATGAACTGATCTCAAAACCTAGAATATACCATTATCAAATTTTCCATAACTCATCGCATATACAATACCATACTAAAATAACATGGAAATTCTTATCCCTTTCCTACGCCGCAAACATCGACGCACTCAACTGGTCAAGAACTTTTATGATCCCATATAGAGAAAACTCATTACACATTCCAAGCTTTGCATACCAACAGGAATATACTCATCTTCAAACCATGATAAAACACATCACAAACTATTTCTTCCCATTCATTGCATAAGTTTAACTGCCAGGACTGAGTCCTTATACCTATATCAGGTTACACAACTGCCAGCACTCAAGAGTTTTGTTGCAATGTCTGCAAGACTCATTACTTCAACCACATACCATAAATCAATCGTATTTCTTTTTATACCATTTTAATTTATTAACAAGTTGTTCCATTTACCCAGTTTCCTTTCCGATTCATCTTTAACTCAATATTAGCGCTTACTGTAACACCATAATACATCAACTCCTGTTACCACACTAGATTTGTACATAAGACCCATAGGCCACTGAATACTCCCTCAATGTTTCCCAAAAGTACCACATTCTACCATACTTTATTTTGATGAACTTCCCGCGATTTTTTTTTAAATTGTTATCATTACTTCCCAATACGGATACCTAGAATCCCATCATTCACATGATATAACACAAGCCTTGATCTTCTCTAACGAAACCGCCATCTTTAGCCACATACACAAATCTTAAGGCACCTGATTGTTACAAGCAAAATCTTGAACACTGCAAAACCATTCTCGGACATCATTCACCCTTATTCAGCTGTAATTCAACTGTCCTATTGAGTAGAACCACTCGTGTTTTGTTAGAACTCTGACATCGCAGAACATGATTACTTACAGATACAATCAACTATCTTTATTTTCTATACGGTGAATATTCTTTACCAACAACAGTTCAAAGCACCCTAGTACTTCATCAGATCTACGAAGCGTCATAACCTTTACCAGAATTTCCCTACATACTTAGAGACAGAATCAACATAGCACACAATAGTGCAATCGAGTTAATCAATAGCAACCTCCCCAACTTAGCTCGAAGCCATTCATCAAAGCACTTTCAACCACTCATATCAGTATTACTCAAGTGATGCCGAAAATGTCACAATGAGAGACTCAAGTCATTTACAAGCCTTGACAGAGACTCGAATCATCAGAGACCTTAGCTCTTCTGCAATTCTTGCAGATATACACGCACCACCAATGAGCCCACTCTCTTTAGGTGACAGAAATCTTTCTAAGTCCCAAATTTTCCAAAAATTTCGGCGGAGTTCCCTTTGTAAATTGGCCTATCCACCTGCCAGAGAATCATCAAAACCATCCTAGCAATATATTCACAACTCGACAAGACATCACAATGCATATCGACAACATTAGTCTCAATACTACACAAATCATATTATCATATTTGGTACATGAACATCCGTTGTACCTGCTCGAATCATAACACATATCAACTACCTTTCAATTACACATGAGAACCAATCCACCTATCTCGCCTCAATTTAGCATTTCAACACAATACCTTCCACCAGGATACACATAGCATAATCATTTTAGTCTTCCTAAGTTTGAACTCGTTCCACTATACATAAGGCACTTATATTACTGAGCGCTCGATGCATACACAGACGTGCGGAAGAAATTTCAAAAGCATATCTCAAGCTGAATTAAGTACGCACGATAAGAATTCCAAGAAATGTGAAGTGTTTCCTAAAGGTTCGCAGCCTCCCGAGGATAAGTACAGGCGTCCCCGTACCGATCCACAAGACTCTACTAACCGGCTCAAGACTCGTGAGGCCTAGTAAACCTAGGCTTTGATACCAACTTGTCACGACCCCAAATCCGGTCGTGATGGCGCCCAGCACATTGCTAAGCCAGCCTGACCAATCAATATCAACAATGGAGCTAGAAGCTCTCTTTAACCCATTTAAGCATTTCAAAATATATGAAACAATAGTAATATTTATACCAACGGCGGGGAGACCAAGTCCCAAAATATACTAACTCCCATAGACCGAAGGGTCAAGAGTCATGAGCCTCTAAAGAACATAAGTGTAATAAAGTTTATAACAAACTCAGTGCGGAAAGGAAAGACAACAAGATAAGAAATGACAGCTAGAAGGGGAGTCAGGTCCTGCGGATGCTGCAGCTACCTCGACTGTCCCGCACAATGCCTCCAAGTAGATACCGAATCAAGTCTGCTGAGAGGTACCTGGATCTGCACACAAGGTGCAGGGAGTAAAATGAGTACTGCCAGACTCAGTGGTAATAAACAAGGGTAAGACAGCGCAGATAAGAAATCCGCAATAAAGCACTATGTAAAGCTATAATCAGCTACCCTGTCACAGAATCAATATTCACTGTACCTGTACCAACAATTACCAATAAATAGCATAACAGCTAGCAGATGTAGCTAAATGCAATGCAATGCATGATATGACCGCTAAGGCGCGTAGCCCGACTCCAATTTTGGGTACCCGTGCTCACTGTGGGGGTTCAGACTCCGGAGGGGCTCCTACAGCCCAAGCACATCTCATAGAGATATTCCTGTGACGTGCAGTCCGATCCAACATATATCTCGCTGCGGCGTGCAGCCCGATCCACTACTAGTCAGCTAATATGCAGATACAACCTCGCAGGCTCAAAAGTAGTTTTTGAAAAACTCTTTTTATCATTTTTCAGTTGGAAAACAGTAATATCAAGTTCCAGAGATTGGAATTAGCATAATAACAGAAATAGCTGCGGACTAGTAGTAAACTAGCATGTCTATATGATAAGACAATGATAACAATCCTCGCGGGATCCAATAATTGGGTCACGGCCCACAAGTATACTCAACCGCCCAAGAAGGGGGTTCAACGGCTCGAGAATAGCCAATAATACAGGTATCAACAGGTCGGACTAATATATAGTCTCCAGTTCATGATCGACCCCGCACTCTCAAGAGTGTGCGTGTCTCGCCGCTATACGGCGTCACAAAGTGGTATACCGGGGTTTCGAACCCGCTGGTCATCACCCACATCTATTACTCACCTCAAACCGACGAAAGCTCATGCCCGCGACGCCTTAGCTCCTCGAACCGGCATCCACGCACGTCAAAACTAGCACAAATCAGCACAAATATATCAAAATAGGCTAATGGAACATAACCCAATCGAAAGAACTCGAAAAATATCAAAAATCACGAAATTGGCAAAACCCGAGCCCCGGGCCCACATCTCGAAAAATTATGAAACTCACATTTTTGGAATCCTCGTCTCTCCACGAGTCCGTACATACCAAGAACTCCCAATTCGGACCACAAATGGTCCTTCAAATCCCCATTTTAAGATTTTTGCTCAAAGCCCTAATTTTCTTGATTTCTTACCCAAATTCAGAGAATTAATGGAAGATTCTTTGATAAAATCATGTATTTAACTCATAAAACTTACCTCCAATGATTCCCCGTCGAAATCCCTTCAATTCTCGTCCAAAAGCTCTCAAGAATGACCAAAAATGGTGGAAAAATGGGTTGATTTCGCGACTGGAATGTTTTAAAAACATTCTGCCCAAGCATATTACTCATCGCGATGAGTAATATGATAAGACAATGATAACAATCCTCGCGGGATCCAATAATTGGTTCCCAATTTATACATGTGTATTAGAGATCCTTCTCGGGCACCCTATAGTGTAACGTCCATAACTGTTTACATAGATGTCCAAATCACTATTGCTTTATCTTTCTGAAAACTAGACACGATGTGCTACAACTTTCGTTTTTGAATCACCTTAAAATTCCTTGTAGATAAAAAGATATGAGCTTCCGAAGTAGGATCAATGCACAGAAGTTTTCCTTCTTCGCGATCGCGGAGCATTTCACGCGATCGCGATTCATTAATACTTTTCGCACATTTTACTCACCGCGATCGCGTCCCATTGTCCGCGATCGCGTAGAACACTGCTACAGACATAAACCAGCAGTTAAAAATGTCCTAGAAATGGTCCGAAACCACCCCGAAACTCACCCGAGGCCCTCGGGACCTCAACCAAAAGAACCAACACGCCCTATAACCTTATTCGAACTTGTTCCAATCATCAAAACTCTATCGTTAACATCAAAATCGGCCGTTTTCAACAAATTTAAGCTTAAGTTTAACTTTAACTTCAAAAAATCACATTCGATCAAAAACCCGACCAAACGATGTCCGAATGACCTGAAAATTTGCAGGCATATCAAAAATCACCTAACGGAACTACTGCAACTGTCGGAATTCCATTCCGACTTCCGGATCAAAATCTCACCTATCGATCGGATTTCGCCAAAATTCAACCTTAGCCAATTCAAGCCTATTTCTACACCGGATCTCCAAATTCAATTCCGATTGCTCTCCTAAGTCATAAATGATCCCTCGAAACTAGTCGAATCATCGGAATCCGATTCCGAGCACTCTAACTCGATAGTCAACTCTAGGTTGACTTTCCATATTCAAACTTCCTTCAAACATGCTATTTGCTTCATTTTTAATTCAATTCACTCCTAACTCACCCGATAGGTTCTAACACTAATATAGAAGCATAAGATATGTTAATGCAAGGTAACGGGGTGGAAATTTCCGTAACGACGGGCCGGGTCGTTACAGATACATTCGTGAATGTTGCTACAAATGATAATTAGTCCTTGTTATTCTTTAAACGTGAACGATTTGGGCCTCAATGGAAATCAGACCTAGATCGAATTAATGTGGCATTCATGCTCTCGAGTAGGAACAGTGATATACACTGGGCTCCAGAGTCCCAGTAATATTTGACTATGGACTGCTAGACAATCTGAAGTCCAGGCCCAAAAATGAATAATGGCCTGGACTTCAATATTATACAGTTTAAAAATCATACAGAAAACAGTTGTATATTAGGAAGAAAAAACAAAAAATAGAAAATATAGTGCATGACACAGGATTGGACCTTAAAATAAGGGATGAGCCTCGTTACAAAAAAATGAAAACACACGGGGCCCCCAAATACATTTCAACATAAAATTCTCGACTCGGAAGGACCGTTTAGTGAATTCCACGGTCTTTCCCTAAGTTAATAAAGACGTAGACACTTTAGGCGCGATCAATAATGTTACATTCCTAATACGGGTGCGCATTTATGTGACCCAAATCTCAAATCTTGACGAAGCCGAAATGCACTAAAGTCACAGGCGTACTGGTACGGTGTGACTCGAAATGCATTTTTGCGATGTCGCAATTCTTAAAAATGACAAAGTGGGACATTAATAATGTATATAAATTGAAGCATATAAAGAAATTGGATAAAAACAAATACGACAATTGAGCAACCGTACTAGAACCACGGAATCCGGGAGTGCCTAATAATTCCCGCCCAAACAACGGTCACAGTCAATATAATATGGTCTATTAAGTCCAGAGTCGATCCCACAGAGAATTAACCTATCAATTTCAACTTCCAAAACCCAACACCACTTCTGAATCAGCTTCCCAAACTTTTGAATATATATTTGTGGATGATTTTTACTAAATAACTTTTGCAAGAACTAAAGAATTGAAGGAAATAATTGGATGTGATGTAAAGAATAAAGAGAAAGACTAAGGTATTGATTTCCCCTATTGATGAAATCCCTTCTGTTTATGCTCATACAAATTATCAATATTATTCTATCAATCATGAACGTTATTTCTACCGTAATTGTATCTCGAACAATTACAATAATTTACTATTGCACTCTTCTGAGCTACCCTAGATAGCTTTAATTTGAATAGTTCACTTTAGATTGCACCCAAGGTTTCGTTATTCCTAACACCACCTATACGCCTACAATTATAGATTCCTCCAATAATCTGGGTGTGGTGTTGTTCAACAATTACCTAAATATGCACTCTTTTCCAAGATATGCACACTAAATAGGCACAGCTAATTGAGGTTCCTATCAATTAACTACAACAAGAACGAAGTTGAACAAATAGAAATCTAGCTAACAATTTGTAATCACATAACCGAGAAGTCCATCACTCAATAGGTTCGATCAAAACATTAGATAAAGATTTAGCTACTCATAATCAAGGAAACAAGATAGATAATTGAATTCATAATAAAAAATTCAATGTTAAAGAAAGAAAGATGTTGAGAGAGTTCTCTCTTACTGTTTTTCTTGCAAAAATAATCAATAATACAATGCTTGCTTCCTTTGGGCGAATCCTAACATTATATATAGGGTTTAGGTTACACAACTTGTGTTTTTACACTTTTAGCCTTAAAATCCCGACTTTCACCGCGGTTCGACTGCGGTCGCTGTGCAACCGCGGTGGATCATGTCCGCTGATACTTCAAAACTTCCGCAGGCCTCTTCTACCGCAGTCGTGGTAGAATCGTGTCCAAACAGTACTTCGGATTCTTTCCGGCTATTTTTAGCACAAATTCTTTACTTGTCCAACACTTGGCCTTTTTCAACTTCTTTTGACTCCGAAATTGCTCCTTTAGTCTTCATTAGCTCATGTATACCTATAACACACTAAAAACACGAATAAGAGCATTTTGTCGTCATAAACAATATGAAAACAACAATAAAGTGTGATTACTTAGGGTATAAATATAGTCAAATTCACCTATTATCAACACCCCACACTTCAACTTTTGCTCGTCCTCGAGCAACCTTAACCACACTTTAGGCCAATTTTATTAATGTCTCCCCCAAAATATGTCACAAAAGCTATCTTTCATGATTAACCTAAGACATGCACAATCCCTACCCAACTACAAACTCAAATGCCAACACATTATTGCTTACTCTAATTATTATCACAGACTTGCAAACTTACCCTTTTCTTCCTAAGTTACATGCCCTCACACAATCATATTGAGAGAAGTTCCCACACATAAGCAATTTAGAACATGGAACTTATAGATATAGGAAAATTTTCACTCATTCTCAGCAAAGAGCATTCATATGCATATAGATACACCATATGCTTTCCCCTAGTGTAATACTCCACTAATCGAGTTATTTAATCATAGATCAAGAGGTCTTTAAGGGTTATAATGTAGGTTATGGGACGGAAAGGATACTTTTGGTTATAGTGGCTAACCTCCCTAAGCAATTTTTGTTTTACAACTTCCCTTTAAGCTTCTTCATTATGCTTCCCCTAAACATTCCTTCACCTTTTATTAAATTTTACTCCCCATTTTTCTGTTTGTGTAACTGGCTTTCTTATTTACATAATTTTTTTTTCATTGTTTTGTAAAGCACTTACTGTATTTTTTTGCCAGTTCACCTTTTTCTACCATTCCTTCGCGATTCTCCCTTTTTCAATTTCCCGTCACCCCACACTTTGACTTTTGCATATTCATTACCACACAAGTGCTTCTAGGAGGTAAAGTACAACAATATATTATATAGATTTTTGAACATTAAAGGGTTATCAAAGAACATGCTTAAGGCTCAAAGGGGTTAACTAGGATATTATGTACAGGTGAATTCACAGTTTATTGATTTATGCGGTTACACAAAGAAATACCTCTATCATCTCTATAACTAAACAACTTCTATTTCTCTTTGCACACACACAGGGCAAGTTCTAGGTATCATTTAAAACATATAATATAGGTAAAAGCTCACACACACTTAGCATGCAACTCATTTAGAATCAGGTTCATCTACAGAGTCCTATCAATGTTCAAGCAAGATGTATTGTGCAATTTAAGGCATATCCTAGAATCTACAGTCAAGTTTAGATAATACATTCTCGGGTTCATTTTAGTTTGCTAATGTTCATACTTGGGGTTACAAGTTAACCTTTACCATCTAATCCTAAAAAACGAAAAAATCTACCTAACCCGGTTCAATAAAAACCCTTGAAAAAGAACCGTGGTCAAAAGAAAAACCAAGAGGGAGGTGATAAACTACCTAGAGAAAGAAAAGAAAAGAAAGCAAAATTCGTACATTGACTATTTCCCTCAAGAGTACTTGTCCAAATAGTCCATCCTCAGGAAGATCCCTCTACTCATATTTTTGGATTTTTCAAATTTTTGAATTTTTTTTTGTGTTTTTATTCCGACTTAGACCCTTAAGAAACCCGTCGCCAAGTGTCCATCATCAGGCCAAGCCAGCAAATATACTATACAGATAAATCTACTGTGTACAACAATACAAGATAAGTCTCCCACCCCACACATAAGATCATGACATGTCATCATGGCATAATAATTAATGTAAACCACAGAAGGGTGAGAAAACTAACTTGTGACTCACTCCGAGTCGGAGCTGGTGGCGGGGTTGATAATGCATGCGCGGATCAGATTGGGAGGTAGCTTGAAGAGAAAGAAATTATCAGGGAAATAATTGTCAACATTGTTCATTACATTACGCGGAAATGCCAATTGCGCGAGGATATGACCCAGTCCACGTTTACCGCAGCAGCAATGATCTTTGTGAAACAAGTGATGAACGACCTGGAGAAACTCCAAAAGGGATTAGCATATAGGCCCGCGGTAAGACCGAACGATATCTCGCGGGCACTAGGAGCTTTAATGTATTCATAGGGCATGCATTTTCTGTATTTTTATTTTGCATCTAGAAGGTTGTAATACAACATCATCTTTTGTAATCAATGTTTGAGTATCAATGAATTTGAAAATGCAAAAGTTGTCATTATTTTTCCTTACACGAAATTGTTTCTGTGATAGGCAAACATATAGGATCAAAAAAAAGAAAAGAGAAAAAAAAGAAAAAAAAAAGAAGTGAGAAAAAGGAAACAATGAAAAAAGATGGGTGGAAACAAAAGAAAAGAAAAAGAAAATTTGCGGGTCAAAAGAAAGACAATAATGTCGGGATGACACATAACTGCCAGGCAGAAGTTGTGTTTTTAAATCTTGTGATGTTCATCTATTATGATCTAATTATTAACAAGTTTTTGTCGTTGGTTAAGTGTTGTCCGATTAAAATGTCTATATGAGTATCAGATAAAATAGTTAAGAACTGGCATTCTGGCACATCACAACTACAACACTTGTTCTAAAAGCATGACAAAAGCAGTGACCCAAGAAATTGAGCCGACAATCATGGATCCCGTGCAAGAGGAGGAAGTAGTAGATGTGAATGACATGAAAGAAGAAATGTATAAGCTAAAACAGCAAATGTCGGAAATGTATCAGGCTTGGTCGAGGGGGGAACCCTTACCTGCTTACCCAGCCAACCCCACATATATTCCTCTATCAATCCTGAACCAAGATCTATCCACCATGAACTCATCTTCTACATACCCTATATACCCACACTATTACGCCACTACATCACAAGTACCACCCTCACTTCCTAAACAAGCTCCACCACCAACACCCAAGGCCGCTCCAGTGTATGTGGCACCACCACCAGCCACATTATACAAATACTCTAGTGAGCCTGTATTTCATATCCAGGATAATCATTACTACCCTCCAGAACCCACCTTCAGACAACATGATTCTTACACCCCACTTATCGATATGACAGAGGAGGAGAAACCTGTTAGAAACCCTAAACAAGAGGAGATGGCCAGGAAAATAAAGAGTCTTGAGCAGTCGTTTTGCAATATGCAGTGTTTGGGAGGCCTAGTTAGTGTGGCATACAAGGACTTGTGTTTGTTCCCTGAGGTAAAACTACCTTCTAGGTTGAAATTGTCAAAATTTGACATGTATGATGGTCATGGTGATCCAGTGGCCCATGAGAGAGGTTATTGCAGCAAAATGCGTGTAGCTGGGGGAAAAGATGAACTACTTATGGCTTATTTCAGTCAAAGCCTCAGCGGCTCAGCATTGGAATGGTACACAAGTCAAGATCATACTCGATGGTTCATTTAGGACGATTTGGCTCAATCATTTGCGAATCATTTTCAATATAATCTGGAAATCATCCCGGATAGATTGTCATTGACCAAAATGGAAAAGAATCCCGGAGAGAGTTTTCGGGAGTATGGTTTCAGGTGGAGAGAAAAGGCGGCTCGTGTGGATCCACCAATGAAATAAGGAGAAATGGTAGATTGTTTCTTACAAGCTTTGGAGCCGACATACTACGGGTGTTTGGTGTCTGCAATCGGAAAGACCTTTAATAAGGTAGTAAATATGGGGAGTTTTGTGGAAGAAGGTTTAAAAACGAATATGATCATGAGTTATTCAGCCATCAAGGCTACGAATCAAGTAATTCAAATGGGGATGGGAGGATCAATTAGGAATAAAAAGAAAGAAGAAATGGCAGTTATAAAGGGATGGTCTTGGTCCCGGGGCCCCAACCCATATCATCATCAGCCTCGCCCATATCAACCATACCCACAAACACTGTATAACCCACCTCAACATTATTATCCTCCAACTGGTCCTCAGTTTGCTGTTCAGTGTGCCCAATCTTACCCATCGCCTCCTCCTTCAGGGTGAGCCTCAGCTCTTCAGAATGTCTACCATGCCCAAAATACCTACCCACCACCAAAAACCTACAGAAATCCTAACCGAACTAGTTTCCATCCCGATCCTAAAGTCAAAAGAGACAGGGCTTAGAGAAAGAAGACATTTACTCCTCTGGGAGAAACATATACCAGCCTCTTTCACCGATTAAGACAATTGGGGATGATAGGTCCTATTGAGCCTAAAATTCCCAACCCTCCACCGAGAAACTTGGATCAATCTATCCATTGTGAATATTATTCTGGGGCACCGAGACATGACACAGAGAAATGTTGGCACCTAAAATCTGCTATACAAGAACTCATTGACTCCAGAAGAATTGAGGTGTAAGCACCCGAGACTCCCAACATAATGCAAAATCCTTTGCCGGTGCACCATGAAACACATGATAGAGCTAGTATAGGGAGAAAGCTACAAAAAACCCTCACACTGTGATGAAAATCAAAGCAAACAGCAAGACAGAGTAGAAAGTCAGGAGTGAGAAAGTGTCAGTCGAGCCACCGATAAGTCAGCCAGTAGTGGTAATTAAACCTGAACCTGTAAAAGTGATAGTACCTGGGGTGAAGCCCATATTGATGGTGAAAGGGGCACATATAAAACCAGTTATTATCAAGTCGGTTGTTCAGATGCCGATTGTGAACATCAAATCCATACCTTGGAATTATGACAAGGTAATTGTCATGTACAAAGGGAAAGAAGTCAAGGGGAAGATCTGCGAAACCCATGGTTTGACCCGCTTTGGGAGATGTTTTGCTCTTGACAATTTAAGGAAGGCGAAAGTTGTGAAAGAAAATCTGGCCCATGTGAAGAAAGCAGTAATCAAGGAAGAAGCTAAGGAGTTCCTAAAGAAAATGAAAACTCAAGATTACTCCATAGTTGAGCAACTGAGGAATATACCGGCTCAAATATCTTTGCTATCTCTGCTGATTCATTCCGATGAACACCGAAGGGCGTTAATAAAGATCCTAAATGAAGCTCATGTACCAGAAAAGATCACCGTGTGTCATTTGGAGAAGATTACAAACAAAATTTTTGAGGGAAATAGGATAAAATTCTCAGATGATGAGCTACCACTAGAGGGGACAGAGCACAATAAGGCGCTATACAGTGAAGTGTGAGGATCAGTGGTAACTCGTGTCTTGGTCGATAACGGGTCGAGTGCCTAATATTTGTCCTTTGTCTACTCTAGCAAAATTTAAGATTGATCACAAAAGGATCCACAGAAACAATATATGTGTTTGGATTTGACGGAGGTGGAAAGAACACTGTTGGAGATATCATAGTAGAACTCTCCATCGGACCAGTGGAATTCACCATGGAGTTTCAAGTGTTGGACGTTGTATTCCTATAACCTCCTGTTAGGACATCCATGGAAACACGTTGCAAAAGCAGTACCTTCTTCATTACATCAAATGGTGAAGTTTGAATGGGATCAGCAAGAGATAGTAGTGCAAGGGGAGGATAATATTTGTAATGCCATCACGCCATTCGTAGAAGTCGAAGGTGGCAAAGGTCATTGGGTGTACCAAGTGATGGACACTATGACTCTAAACAAGATATCTGAAGGAGAAAAGAACGGGTTCTCTCCAGGAAGAGGTCTAGGAATTGATTTGCAAGGTATAACACAACCATATCATCTTCTAGGTAGGATTAATACTTTCGGCCCGGGTTACAAGCCAAACATCACCGATATACGGAGAACCAAAAGATTGAAAAAGAAAGGATGGACCCTCCCAAAACCTATCCCAAAACTATCCTACTTTTTTGCCAAGCCTGGTACACAAAGACGTCCAACGACTATCATGCGGGGCCATGCAGAGATTAGGCCAGATGAAGAGCTATTAGCAAGGTTTGAGAAGTTGCTTGAAGGAGTGAATATGATAGAGGCAACCGAGGGAACAAGCAAGATGGATGTTCAGTTTGTTGGACCCCAGATCAGGCTAAATAACTGGGAAGCTACTCCTCTTCCAATCAGGAGGGAGTTGTGGTAGTTAACTTTTAATGTTCCATTCCTAAATATGTGTTGTTTCAAAAAATTGTAATCCTTTGTTCCGTATATTCAAAATGTATCCAAACCTTGTTACCTTTCAAAGTTTAATGAAATGTAATTTCTTTCTTCCTCTATTTTTTGTAGCCTTGTTTTATTTTTCTTTCCTTGTACAGTCCAGTTTTTGCTGATTTCAATGATGTCTCATGCATGATGGATTCCCGGTCCAGTCTTGATAATCAGATAGTTATACGAGAAATTGAAAATGATAATGAAGTGGAATATGAGTGTGGGGATGTTTTGGAGGAAATTAGTAAGGATTTGAGGCATTATAAAGAGAAACCCAACCAAACTTAAATTAGACGAAGTTTATTAATTTGGGAAATGAGGAGAATATTCGGGAAACAAAGATTAGTGTGCACTTAGAGGCTTCACTCAGAGAGGACTTGATCATGTTATTAAAGGAGGACAAAGATATATTCGCTTGGTCTTATGATGACATGCCAGGGCTCAGTACTGACCTGGTGGAACATAAGTTGCCCACTTATTCGGAATGCTGGCCGATTAAGCAAAAGTTAAGAAAGTTCAAAACGGATATCAGTGTGAAAATAAAAGAAGAAGTCAACAAGCAGTTTGAGGCAAAGGTCATACGGTTCACCAAGTATCCCACCTGGCTAGCCAATGTTGGACCTGTTCCGAAGAAAGATGGAAAAACCAGAGTGTGTGTTGGTTATCCAGACCTCAATAAAGCCAGTTCGAAGGATGATTTTCCATTGTCAAACATTAACGTATTGGCTGAAAATTGTGCTAAACATGAGATTGGTTCTTTTGTGGATTGCTATGCGGGTTATCATCAGATCTTGATTGACCAAGAGGATGCAGAAAAGACAGCCTTTATCACACCTTGGGGAATATATTGCTACAGAGTAATGTCGTTTGGGTTGAAGAATGTTGGAGCTACATATACGAGAGCAATGACCACTATGTTTTATGACATGATACATCGAGAGATCGAAGTGTATGTGGATGATGTTATTATCAAATTCAAAAAGCATTGTGATCATGTCAAAGACTTGAGGAAGTTCTTCCAGAGGCTTCGGAGATACAATCTGAAGCTCAATCCAGCAAAATGTGCTTTTGGAGTACCATCAGGAAAGTTATTGGGGTTCGTGGAAAGCCAACGTGGTATTGAACTAGACCCATTAAAGATTAAAGAAATTCAGAACTTGTCGCCGCCAAAGAGCAAGAAAGAGGTGATGAGTTTGTTGGCCAGATTGAATTATATTAGCAGATTTATTGCTCAGCTGACATCGACCTGTGAACCCATTTTCAAATTATTGAAGAATGATGTTGCGGTGAATTGGACTGAAGAAATGTCAAGATGCATTTCACAAAGTCAAGGAATATCTGGCCAATCCTTCTGTGTTGGTTCCTCTAGAACCTGGAAGGCCCTTGATCCTTTATCTGACTATATTGGATAATTCTTTTGGCCGTGTACTGGGGAAGTATGATGAGACGCAGAAGAAAGAGCAAGCAATATACTATCTCAGTAAGAAATTTACATCTTACGAGGTAAAATACACTCAGCTGGAAATGACGTGTTGTGCTTTAACATGGGTTGCACAGAAGTTAAAACATTACTTGTTGGCTTACCGCACTTATCTTATATCTCGTTTGGATCCACTAAAGTACATCTTCCAAAAGTCTATGCCCACAGGAAGGCTCGCTAAAGGGCAAATTCTACTTACGGAGTTTAATATTATTTATGTAACCCGCACTACAATAAAGGCACGGGGAATTGCTGATTATTTGGTAGAAAATCCAGTTGATGATGAGTATGAACCGCTGAAGACATATTTTCCTGATGAGGAGACAATGAATATTAAAGAATTCGAACAAGATAAAAAGCCGGGCAGGAAATTATACTTTGATGGGGCTGTCAATAGCAAAGAAGTCGGAATTGGAGTAGTGCTCATCTCAGAACTAGGTCAGCATTATCCTGTTACCGCTCAGCTCCAATTTTTCTGTACTAATAGTATGGCCGAATACGAAGCATGTATACTGGGATTAAGAAATGCAATAGACATGGGTGATCAAGAGATTTTGGTCATGGGTGACTAGAATCTCTTGATACATCAAACTCAGGGAGAATAGAAGACAATGGATTTGAAACTTATACAATACCGACAGTGTCTACATGAACTATCTCAAAGGTTTCAGTCCATAGAGTTTAAGCATATCCCAAGAATGCATAATGAAGTTGCAGATGCTTTGGCCACATTGTCGTCCATGTTTCACCATCTGGACAAAGCTTATATAGAACCATTGCAAATATAAGTTCGTGATCAAAATTCTTATTGTTTCATGGTAGAAGAGGAGCTTGATGGTGAACCATGATTCCATGATATTAAAGTATTTGAGGATGGGGTGTACCCAGTGCAAGCTATAGGAGACCGGAAAAGGGATATAGGGCGACTAGTGAGTGGATTTTTCTTCAGCCGGATTATATACAAGAGAAACCCGGATTTGGGTTTATAAGATGAATAGATGCACAGCAGGCCACTACAATCATGGCTGAAATACATGCAGGAACTTGTGGACCTCATATGAGTGGTATGTTTTGGCCAAGAAAATACTAAGGGCTGGATATTGTTAGCTCACTATGGAGCGAGACTGCATTAGATATGTACGAAAATGCCATTAATGCCAGATACACGGGGACTTCATTCATTCCTCGCCATATGAGTTGCATACAATGTCAGAACCATGGCCTTTTGTTGACTAGGGCATGAATGTCATCGGTCCGATAGAACCCGCAGCATCTAACGACCACTAGTTTATCCTAGTAGCGATTGATTATTTCACTAAATGGGTGGAGGCAAAGACATTTAAAGAAGTAACAAAGAAGGCAGTAGTATATTTAGAACACACAAACATCATATGCCGCTTCGCAATTTCCAAGGTGATTATCACGGATAATGGAGCCAATCTTAACAGTCATCTCATGGCAGAAGCATGTCAGAAGTTTAAAATCTTGCACCGCAATTCTACACCTTATCGGCCTAAAGCAAATGGAGCAGTTGAAACTGCAAATAAGAATATTAAGAAGATTCTTCGACAAATGGTAGAGGAGTCAAGGCAGTGGCATGAAAAATTACAATTTGCTCTAGTGGGTTATCGTATTATTGTGCGTACTTCAATTGGTGCAAACCCTTACTCATTGGTGTACGGAATGTAAGCAGTAATACCTGAAGAAATTGAAATACATTCCCTCCAGATTATAGCTGAGGCTGAAATTGATGATGATGAATGGGTAAAGGCCCGGTTAGAGAAATTGAGCCTGACCGATGAGAAAAAATTAGCAGCAGTATGTCACGGACAGTTGTATCAATGAAGGATGGCTAGAGAATATAACAATAAAGTACGTCCATGGAAATTCGAGATCGGACAATTGGTGGTAAGACGTATTTTACCACACTAGGCAGAAGCAAAAGGAAAGTTTGCGCCTAATTGTCAAGGGCCATTTATGGTATCCCTGGTATTATCCAACAGAGCTTTATATCTAACAGATGTGGAAGGGAAATGTGTAGAGACTGCCATCAACTCTGATGCAATCAAGAGACATTATGTATGATTCCTTGCATGTATACAATTGTATTTGTCATAATTTTGAGATTGAAATGATGAAGGCATTCTATTTCTCTATCCAAACACTTTACCATTGCTACCCCTTTTGAGCCTTATTATATTATTCTTTTATACCCCTCTCTCGGAATCAATAATGGAGTCGAAATGAATGATGAAATGAAAAGAAAAGAAAAAGATAAAATTTAAATGAAAAAAATGAAAAGAAAAGAAAAATAGCAGAATGAAAAAAAACGAAAAAAAGAGATGAAAAAGAAAAGATATGAAAAAAATATACAAAAGAAGAAAATCGGGAAAAAGTCAAATGACGAAGAAACCTTAGGGTATGAACTACGTCTGACTTGATCCGGAAAGGGTAGTAGGAAGCCTCAATGAGGTTCAGTCAAGACAGAAATAAAATCCAAGTTTCCCCAAAATTGAAACTGGGGCCGAAGTTATGTTTTTATGATTCCGAGAGTTGTAATTATTTTTTAAACCCATGTTATAAATTTGAGCATGTATACCCTTCTTTCTAAACCCATCCAAAAGCCACATTACGGTCCAAATAAAGGCCTTCTAATTAATTTCAAGAGAATGACGATGCAACGAGAATAAAGGGAAACATAGCATGGACAGTACCCATAGTTTGAAGACAGGAAAATAAAAAAATATAATGAGAAAGTCTTATTGGTGAAAACCCTCACGGGCACCATAAGGCGAATGTGAGTTGAGAAAAAATAAAAATGAGAGAGTCTTATTGGTGAAAACCCTAACGGGCACCATAAGGAAAATGTGAGTTCAGATAAAAATAAAAATAAGAGAGTCTTATGGGTGAAAACCCTAACGGGCACCATCAGGCGAAAGTGAGGAATGACCTGATTAAAGGAAGATGGCAAGTCAAAAAAGGTTTGGGTTGATGAAAGGAGAAGTTAAGTCAGCAAACATTTGATTGGACAGATTGGGTCGGATATTCAAATGCATGGCATGGTCAAAGGAATCAGCCTTCCTACGCAGATAAGTTCTATCTTTTCTTCAAAATATCCATATCCTAAATTCAGGTCATTGCATTTCATTTTGTTTGTTCAAAACCCATTGCCATTTGAAAGCTAACTACCTGGATAATAAGGGAATATTTTATGCATTATTAATTTTTGCACCAGGCGCCCACCTGGATAACAAGGGAATATTTTCTGCATTTTTAATTTCGGCATAAGGCGCCCACCTGGATAACAAGGGAATATTTTCTACATTTCTAATTTCTACATCAGACGCCCACCTGGATAACAAGGGAATATTTTCTGCATTTTTTAATTTCTGCATCAGGCGCCCACCTGGATAACAAGAGAATACCTTTTAGCATTTTTTTAATTTATGCATCTGGCGCCCACCTTGATAACAAGGGAATATTTTCTGCATTTTTAATTTCTTCATCAGGCGCCAACCAGGATAACAAAGGAATATTTTCTGCATTTTTTTTAATTTCTGCATCAGGCGCCCACCTGGATAACAACGGAATATTTTCTATATTTTTATTTTTTGCTCAGGTGCCCACCTGGATAACAAGGGAATAGTTTCTGCATTTTTATTTTCTGCTCAGGCGCCCACCTGGATAACAAGGGAATATTTTTCTGTATTTTTTAATTTTCGCTCAGGCGCCCACCTGGATAACAAGGGAATATTTTTTGCATTTTTATTTTCTGCTCAGGTGCCCACCTAGATAACAAGGGAATATTTTCTGTATTTTTAATTTCTACATCAGGCGCCCACTTAGATAACTAGGGAATATTTTTTGCATTTTTATTTTCTGTTCAGGCGCCCACCTGAATAACAAGGGAATACTTTTCTGCATTTTAATTTTTGCATCGGGCGCCCATTTGGATAACAAGGGAATACTTTTCTGTATTTTTTAATATCCGCATCAGGTGCCCACCTGGATATCAAGGGAATATTTTCTGCATTTTTAATTTCTGCATCAGGCGCCCACCTGGATAACAAGGGAATATTTTTTGCATTTTTAATTTCTGCCTCAGGCGCCCATCTGTATAACAAGGGAATACTTTCTGTAAAATAAAATCTTTCTTTTCTAACAAGTAACATCATAATAGATTGAAAGCCCCATACTGGGGCAGAAAAAAAAGTTTTCTTTATTTTTGTAATAAACAGGTACAAACCCGGAGAACAGAGAAACACATTTTTGAAGTCATACATGTGAAATGAAGAAATATGTTTGAGGCAAAGCAAAAGATTTATCGAAAAATGGAATATGCAAATAAAGAACAAGGTGCAAGATGAACGATCAAGGCAATACGAGACACAAGACATAGATAGGATTTTTGTAATTCATAGACCATAACTTATGCTAGTTTCTTTATTTTTCTTACCACGGTGTAATAAGGAGTCAGCCAGTAGTAACAATAGCAACATCAGTGAAATCACAGCTTCCCTGGTAGTTTCAAACTATCAGACATTCTTGAACTACACTGGCCTAGTTCCTGTATAGCCCAGGATATGTAGGCAACCTCTGAAGCCGGGTACGGTCAAAACTTTTCAAAAAATGCTTTATACGGAATATGCGAGTGGGCAAAAATCCCTCATTACTGCTCACTTGCCTTTGCACTGAAACTCTCCGTGCTCCCGAGCAAAGAGGGGCAGCTGTGAGCACGTGATTTTTGCCCCAAGCAATAAGTTCCAACATAAAAATATAAAAAATGATTTTTGATTGCAATTGTTTTGATTAGCATATAGAAAATACATGTTTAATTGAAAGAAATTCAAAATGAAATACAAAAAGGAAATTAATTAGAAAATATCACAAAATTATATAGTAAATACTAGGAAATTAGAAAATCAAGCAAAAATACAAAAAAAATCAGAAAATCAAGGAAAAATACTAGAAATTGGAAAATAAAAGAAGATACATCTGTGTAAATAAATACAAGGGAAAATAAGTATAAAATACAAAGGAAAATACAGAAATTAAAATAAATACAACTAAAAAATAACAAAAAATACAAAAATACAATGTGGAATATCAAATTGGGCCAAGTACGCACAATATACTCAGCCCAAATGCACACACAGACCAGGCCCAAATAATTAGCCAGTCTGCCCAGTCTCTTAGAAAGACCAAACAATGCCGTCTAACATCAAATAATCTGGGTTGTTGATACAATTTATCAGCGGGCCATGTAAGGTGGTGACTATATAAATAAAACGACGTCGCCTAAGAGAATTAATTATGACCGTCCATCTCTTTAATCTAATGGATGAGGAAAGCATCTCATTTAACCAAACGACGTCGCCCAAGACAATTAATCTCAGCCGTTTAATCATCTAATCTAACAGACCTAATAAGAGACCTTATTGAACTGTACGTCGTCATTTTGAAGACAAAGGATCATGGCCGTTCATATCATCAAATCTAACGGTTGAGAAGCAATACTACCACTTCAGTATATATCATATCCCCCATTCATTATTCATTATACACATAACCCTCTCATTACACAAAACCCTAACCGCCCTTAGTTCCTTTCTTCTCCCCCCCCCCCCCTCACAGAGACCACCAGAACCCTATCGGTGGTCAGTATCCTATCGTCTTATCTGGCTTAGGACAACCTCCAAACACTCCTCTTTTCTTATTCTAACACCTCTAATACCATTAACATTGTTAAAAACATACCAGTCTCCATTTTCTTGAAATTCCAATCGCCCCTAGCCGACGACCACCAATGTATTAACCAGACTCCCATCTTAACACCATATGACCATCTTGAGACGATCTATCACCCCACCATAACCATATACTGCAAATATTACCCCAACCCTTCAAATATTAGAAAACGTCTCGCTGAAACCCTACTCCGGTGAGCACCCAAAATAAAAATCCTTCAGAACCTTATCCTAAGTCTCCAAACACCCTTCTTATACTCAAATCAAACACCCAAGTATCCTATTTGGGAGATCTGACACTTAAGAGACCACGAGTCTCTGAAACACTAAAAAATCAAGAAAGAAGAAAGAAAATGAAAGAAAGAGGAAAGAAAGAAAGAAAATGAAAGAAAGAAGAAAGAAAGAAGAAAAAGAAAGAAAGAAAAGAAAAAGCCCTAAAGCTAACTACCCTAAACTTGTTCAGTGGATTTTGTGTTCTTACTTGCTTCTGTTCGATAGCTTTTTGTGTGCTTATCTGTTTAGAACTTAGAAAATCCCTATGCATGTTAAAAACCCTGAATCCACCTCTATTCTATATCTTGCTCTTCTTTGTTTATATTATCCCTAAAGCTTATTACATGTATGCCTGGAATTGATTTAGTATTCTTAAGTTCTGATATTAGCTAGCTGTAAGTCATGTGCTATTAGCTATTCTCATGTGATTATTCAATAGATCCTGTCTCGATTAGGGCTCTTATTAGTTGGAATTCAACCATTATCAATTTGTCTCTCTAAGTTCTGATTAATCTAAAAGTTAGTCGTAATTCGGGTTACTTTTGCAAAACAACATGAATATGGCAACATTTGCAATGTGATTTGTAGTTTGCTTCTTCTGAAGTTTTGAATGCTTATGCGTATTTAGGCTATATGTGTAAATAACTTTGGTGGTTATGTTTGCAACACAGTATGATTTTTGGTTAGTGGCTATCTTTGTAAAAGTAGTTAACATTGAAAGGGTTATGTAGTCTGAAACTGGCTAATTTTTAAAGAAAGTCTTGGGGGGTTATATGTTAAATACACTCAATAACCCAAGTCTTGACAAACCTAATGTAGGTCGGGTAAATATGATTAATTGTAAAGGGTAAAAGGGGAAATGTAAATGGTTTTTCTGTAGATTACGTAGAGCCTATGAGGGTATAAACGACTTTAGTGCTTGGTTTTTCTGAAAATACCTGCCTAATAAAGGGTAGACTAGGCATAACTAAAAGATAATTGTGTAATAAACCTTAGAATGTGGGGGAAACTAGGTAGAATATGCCCAATAGAACAATAAGGAACAGCCTAGAACTTTCTAGTAGGGGTTCAAGTGCATTTCGTTAAAATTCTGTTAAACCTTAATGGATTTAATTGAAAAAAGTTGGGGAGGGAAATAGAAATAATTAATTCAAAATCCCCCCCAACTTTACTCTATAAATAGGCTGTTAAAAGCCTGAAAAGGGGGTTTCTGAATTTTAGAGTTCGAAAATTCACATATTGGGTTAGATTTTTGGAATTCAACTCTTCAGTTTCCTGTTTTAGCAATTCGAAATTAGGTCTGATCTTTTCTTTTTAAGCTCTCAATTTCAGAGTTCGAGGGTTCAATCTAGAGTTCTAATCTTCAGACCTCTTCTAGTCTTTTACTTAGCTTTCAATTCGAGCATTATTCCTAGAATCCGTGTTGGTTGTTCGTTTGCTGTGTTCATCTTAACTTAGCTTGGATTTCTGTTATTTCTCGAGTTAATTGCTGATTGTCTACTGAGTTCGGAGGCTTGCTGTGATAATAACTGGTCCTGTATGCTGTTTGGTTGTTGCTATTGCTGATTTCTCTTCTACATTCATCTCCTTAGAATCCATCAGTTTACTTTCATTTGATCAGGTACACTATTATTCCCTGAAGATGTAATTGAAAACATGATGAAGGAATGAAATATTCGATTGATTGTTGTTGAAGTTATATTTCTATTTTCTTATATTTGTAATTATAACTCATAGATCCTTTGTAATTCATTTAGGAATGTGTTGTAACAAGTAATAGATTATATGAATTCAATTTCGATTAGAGTAGAAGTAGATAACATTGTGGTTAAACGTGTCTAGTAGGTTCGTCATAGTAATCACCTAATTCCAAAACTAAAATAGGCTAGAACTTAGCTAATACACTTAGAATTATATGAATATGTTCTGAAATTAGAGATATATATATATATATATACACACACACACACTTAGCTATTTTGTTAGTTAAATTCTGAATCGGAACTATTGAATTAAAAATGTATAAGTAGTTCAGATTGTATTGTTGTTTATCTCTACTAAATATGAGTTATCTACAACTTCGTTTTTTTGACTTTGTGAGTTTTAGTAATTCAAGCATGCTTAGTTAAATCAGAATACTATTTTTGCTTTAGTTAAAATAAAGTGGTAAAAATAATCCTGCAAACTAGTATCATAATAACGATTTAAACATCTGATTCTACTGTGTAGGATAATAACATTGTTATGAACTACTGTGGTAGAATGTTTAATTAGTTTTTAAATATTGAAATCAGTAGCGACTAAGTGCTAATTGGCGTTTAATCTGTAAATTGTTACATTCGTGAATGTTGCTAAAAATGATAATCAGTCCTTGTTATTCTTTAAACGTGAACGATTTGGGCTTCAATGGAAATCAAGCCTGGATCGAGTTAATGTGGAATTCATGTTCTCGAGTAGGAATAGTGATATACACTGGGCTTCAGAGGCCCGGTAATATTTGACTATGGACTGCTTGACAATCTGAAGTCCAGGCCCAAAAATGAATAATGGCCTGGACTCCAATATTATATAGTTTAAAAGTCATACAAAAAACAGTTATATATTAGGAAGAAAAAACAAAAAATATAAAATATAGTGTGTGAATAGGATTGGACCTTAAAATAAGGGATGAGCCTCGTTACAATAAAATCAAAACACACGGGGCCTCCAAATAAATTTCAACATAAAATTCTTGAATCGGAAGGACCGTTTGGTGAATTCCACGGTCTTTCCCAAAGTTAATAAAGATGTAGACACTTTTTTCGCGATTAATAATGTTACATTCCTAATATGGGTGCGCAATTATGTGACCCAAATCTCAAACCCCGATGAAGCCGAAATGCACCAAAGTCATAGGCGTACTGATACGGTGTGACTCGAAATGCATTTTTGCGACGTCACAATTCTTAAAAAGGACAAAGCGGGACATGTCACGACCCGGATTTTCCCCCAACATCGGGATCGTGATGGCGCCTACTCGTGGTAGCTAGGCAAGCCACTGTATTCATACTAACATGTTTTTAACACAATTTCATAATTTATTTATCAACAAACCACAACTTTAATTAAATAAATGCGGAATACTTTATCGAAATAGAAATAACTAATTACAAGATGAAAATCATACTGAAATCCTCTACCCAAGACGTGGAGTCACCAACTCACGAACTACTATTGAATACTACACATAAAAGTTTGAAGGAAATTTAACACAATTCTGTTTGTCTCGGAACAATGAGACTACAACTATTAACATAAATAAAGAAAGAGACGCCGGGACTGCGGACGTCTACAAGCTACCTCGGTCTCAAATGTGATCAACTCCCACGCAATCTATTTACTGCTGCTGCTGCTCCTGATCGTAACCTGGACCTGTGCAAAAACGCACAGAAGTGTAGCATCAGCACAACCGACCCCATGTGCGGGTAAGTGCCTGGCCTATCCCGGTGAAGTAGTGACAAGCCTAGGACCAGACACCCACATAAACCTGTGCAATTCAATATATATGTATACCACAGAATAACCAGAAATAACCAAGTAATAACACAATAAGGAATATCTCAAAGAACTCAACAATTAACAATAGTTAATAAGTTCACAAGGAAAACAAAGTAAAATGGAAACACAAGTAATATCAAGTCAAGAAATAGCAAGCAGTTACACGGCATCACCCTTCGTGCTTTACTCTAATCCTCACCAAATAAGCAAATAAAGTACACGGCATCACCCTTCGTGCTTTTACTCTCATCCTCACATCCATATTACGGCATGATCCCTCGTACATGGTTCAATAACAGGGCACGGCATGATCCTTCGTGCAAAAATAATAAAACATGGCACGGCATTAACCGTCGTGCATAAATAATAAAACATGGCACAGCATTAACCTTCATGCATAATTAATAAATCAAGGCACGACATCACCTTTCGTGCATTATCACTCTTCCTCACCCAAATAACAATCACAGTTAAGGGCAAAGAAAGAAACAGTAATTCATAAACCGGCCCAACAAGGGCAATCAATAATCATCTTCACATCAAGTCCCGACAAGGGAGAACAATAACAATTCTACAACCTGGCAAGGGTTCAACAATTCATCTACAAATATGTTTCACAATAAGCATTATCAACGACTCACGGTCATACTAGACGCCCAGTGTATGGATGCTCGTCACCACAGCCCATACACCGTACTCGATCACATAACACATAGCACATAATCCTATTCCCTCAAGCTAGGATAGAACAAACACTTACCTCGAATGTTTATGAACAATTGAATCCGTGGAAATGTCTTTTTCTTTCAAATTTTGCTCCAATCCAATCGTATCTATACACAATCGATTTAATATCATCAATACTACTCAACAAACTAATTCCTAAGACCAATTACAACTTTTACAACATTCTGCCCGGAATAGTGAATTTCGACCCCGGGCCCACATGGTCGGAACTCGGGGTTCGGACCAAAATCCGATTACCCATCCCCCCACGAGTTCATGTATATGATTTGTTTCAAAATCGGACCTCAATTCGAGGTCCAATTTCCCAATTTATGAAAAACCCCATATTCTAACAAAAACAAGAAATTCTACCATGAAAACCTTTGATTTCTATTGAAAAACATGTTTAATGATGTTAGGAATTGAAAGAATTAAGTAAAAAGTGACTTACAATTGTTTTGAAGAAGAAGGAATTCGTGAAGAATCGCAAATGGGTGTTTTTGATTTGTAAAAAGTGAAGAAATGAACTGAAAATCGTGTTTGACAGGTCTCCGTGTTCGCATTTGCGAACATGGGTTCGCAATTGCGAACCCCGACCAATTTCTGGAGTTTGAAAAATAAGCTAAGTCTGGGAAGTTCGCATTTGCGAACTTTTGTTCGCATTTGCGAACACTGGCAGGAATGGGGAATGTTCGCATTTGCGAACAATGGTTCGCATTTGCGAACACAGGCAGTATAGGGAATGTTCGCATTTGCGAACTATTGTACGCATTTGCGAACAAGGCTGTATATGGGAATGTTCGCATTTGCGAACTATGGTTCGCATTTGCGAACATAGGCAGGCCCTGGGGATGTTCGCATTTGCGAACAATTGTTCGCATTTGCGAACAAGGCTGGGCATGAGGGGCTTCGCATTTGCGATCGGGGTTCGCATTTACGAGCCCTGCCTTAATCTGCCCCCTTCGCAATTGCGAGAAATGCTTCGCAATTGCGAAGCCAACAGCTGGGTGAAAAACCAGCAGTGCATAAATTCAGAAATTGATCCTACGGCCTATCAAATCTTTACCCGAGCTCCCCGGGCTCCAAACCAAACATGTACACAATATCAAAAACACATTATGAACTTGTTCGTGCGATCACATCGTCAATAACACATCGTTTTCATCAAATCAAGCCTCAAGTTCATGATTTTCATACTTTTGGTTTTCAAAACCTTCAAACTTGGAACTCAAGGTCCAAAACATATCAAACGACATCCGAATGTCACCAAACTTTACAGAAATCACATATATAATATTTAAGACTTGTACCGGGCGTCGGAACCAAAATACGAGCCCGATACCAAGGTCAATTAATTCATTTTCCTTTAACAATTATATCAAAAACAATTTCACAGAAAAATTCATAACTTGGGCTTTAACCCTCAGAATTCGACTCCGGACGCATGTCCAAGTCCCATATTTTCCTACGGACCTTTCGGGACCATCCAATCTCGGGTCCGGATCCGTTTACCAAAAATATTGACCAAAGTCAACCATATCAATATTAATATCATTTTTATCCAAATTTCTCATAGAATTCATATTTTCTATCACAAAAATCTTTCCGGCTACAAGCTCGGATCGTGCACGTAAATCGAGGCAACATGGAATGATGTTTTCAAGGCCTCAGAAGCTCGAAATGATTAATAAAATAGGTGATGACCCTTTGGGTCGTCACAATCTCCACCTCTAAAACAACCGTTCGTCCTCGAACGGACAAAAGAAAGAAGTACCGAGTCAGGAAACAAGTGTGGGTAACGGCTCCGCATATCAGACTCGGACTCCCAGGTCGATGCCTCAGGAGGCTGACCTCTCCACTGAACACGCACAGAAGGATAACTCTTCGACCTCAACTGTCGAACCTGCCGGTCTAGAATGGCCACCGGTTCTTCCTCGTAAGATAGATCATTGTCCAATTCGACAGTACTGAAGTCTAACACATGTGTGGGATCGCCGTGGTATCTTCGAAGCATAGATACGTGAAAAACTGGATGCACGGCTGATAAGCTAGGCGGCAAAGCTAATCTGTAAGCCACCCCTCCCACTCTGTCTAGAATTTCAAATGGACCAATATACCTAGGGCTGAGCTTGCCCTTCTTCCCGAACCTCATCACGCCCTTCATAGGCGACACTCGGAGCAATACTCGTTCACCAACCATGAAATCTACATCTCGAACCTTACGATCCGCATAAGTCGTCTGCCTGGACTGGACTGAGCTGAACGCAATCTCTCCTGAATAGTCTTGACCTTATCCAAGGCCTCCTGAACTAAGTCTGCACCCAACAACCGAGCCTCTTCCGGTTCAAACCATCCAACTGGTGATCGACATCACCTACCATACAATGCCTCATACGGAGCCATCTGGATGCTATACTGGTAACTGTTATTGTAGGTGAACTCTGCTAATGGCAGAAACTGGTCCCACGTGCCTCCGAAATCAATAACACAAGCTCGAAGCATGTCCTCTAGAATCTGAATAGTCCTTTCGGACTGGCCATCCGTCTGAGGATGAAATGCTGTACTCAACTGAACCTAGGTGCCTAACTCCTGCTGAACCGCTCTCCAGAACCGCAAGGTAAACTGTGTACCCCGATCGGAGATAATAGATACTGGCACTCCATAGAGACGAACAATCTCCCTAATGTAAACCTCCGCTAACCTTTCCGACGAGTAGGAGACAGATACTGGAATAAAGTGTGCTGACTTGGTCAGCCTATCAACAATGACCCAAATAGGATCAAATTTCCTCCGAGTCAAAGGAAGTCCCGTAACGAAGTCCATAGTGATATGCTCCTATTTCCACTCGGGAATTTCAATCCTCTGGAATACACCACCAGGTCTCTGGTGCTCATATTTCACCTGCCTGACAATTTAGACACCGAGCGACATACGCAACGATATCTTTCTTCATTATGCGCCACCAATAGTGCTGTCGTAAGTCCTGGTACATCTTCGCGGCGCCCCGGTGAATAGAACACCGCGAACTGTGGGCCTCCGCTAAGATTAACTCTCCAATCCCTTCGATATTGGGCACACAAACTCGACCCTGCAATTTCTATACCCCATCATCATCTTGATTTACCTATGTGGCACCTCCCCGCTATACTGTATCTCTCAACTCACGCAAATGAGGATCATCAAATTGCCTCTCACCGGATACGCTCTAATAAAGAAGAACGAGCGACCGTGCAGGCTAACACCCTGCTAGGCTCGGAAATGTCTAATCTCACGAACCGGTTGGCTAAGGCCTGGACATCTAGAGCTAATGGTCTCTGATTGACCGGAATATATGCAAGACTACCCATGCTGGCATACTTTCTACTCAATGCATCGGCCACCACATTGGCCTTACCTGGGTGATATAATATAGTAACATCATAGTCTTTTAGCAACTCTAACCATCTCCGTTGTCGTAGATTCAACTCCTTTTGCTTGAACAAGTACTGTAGGCTTTTGTGATCAGTGTACACCTCACATGTCACACCATATAGATAATGTCTCCAGATCTTTAAGGCATGAACCACTGCTGCTAACTCAAGATCATGAACTCGATAATTCTTCTCATGTATTTTTAACTGCCTCGAAGCATAAGCGAAAACCTTACCATCTTGCATCAATACCGCTCCAAGCCCTGTACGAGATGCGTCACAATAAACTGTATAAGGCCCTGTACCTGTAGGTAGTACCAACACTGGTGCGGTGGTCAAGGTCGTCTTGAGCTTCTGAAAGCTCGCCTCACACTCCTCTGACCACTGAAACTGGACACCCTTCTGGGTCAACCTGGTCATCGGGGCTGCAATAGAAGAAAACCCCTCTACAAAACGACGGTAGTAACCTGCTAATCCCAAGAAACTCCGTATCTTAGTCACTGAAGCTGGTCGAGGCCAATTCTGGACTGCCTCAATCTTCTTTGGGTCTACCTGAATACCTTCCACTGATACAATGTGACCCAGAAATGCTACCGAACTCAGCCAGAACTCACATTTAGAAAATTTGGCATATAGCTGGTTATCTTTCAGAGTCTGAAGAACCACTCTGAGGTGCTGCTCGTGCTCTTCCTGGCTGCGGGAGTACACCGGGATGTCATCTATGAAGACTATCACGAACAGATCTAAGTAAGGCCTGAATACCCGATTCATCAACTCCATGAATGCTGCTGGGGCATTGGTCAACCTGAAGGACATGACAAAGAACTCATAATGCCCATATCTAGAGCGAAAAGCTGTCTTAGGAATGTCAGCCACCCTGATCTTCAGCTGATCGTAGCCTGACCTCAAGTCTATCTTAGAGAATACCCACGCTCCCTGGAGCTGGTCAAACAAATCATCAATCCTCGGCGGTGGATACTTATTCTTTATTGTCACTTTGTTTAATTGCCGGTAATCAATACACATCCGCATCGAGCCATCTTTCTTCTTTACAAATAATACAGGTGCTCCCCAGGGGGAAACACTGGGCCTGATAAAGCCTTTCTCAAGAAGGTCCTGCAACTGATCTTTCAGCTCTTTTAGCTCCGGCGGGGCCATACGATAGGGTGGAATAGAGATGGGCTGAGTGCCCGGTGCCAGATCAATACAGAAATCAATATCCTTGTCGGGTGGCATGGCCGGCAGGTCTGAAGGAAAAACCCTAGGAAACTCCCGTGCAATAGGGACTGACTCAATGGAAGGAACCTCTGCACGGGAATCACGAACATAAGCAAGATAAGCTAGACACCCCTTCTCGACCATGCGTCGAGCCTTAACATAAGAAATAACAGTGCGAACGGAGTGGCTTGAGGTACCTTTCCACTCTATTCGGGGTGATTCTGGCAAGGCTAAGGTCACAGTCTTAGCATGGCAATCAAGAATAGCATGGTATGGAGACAACCAGTCCATCCCCAATATGACATCAAAATCAACCATATCCAAAAGCAACAGATCAACACGGGTCTCAAGACCCCCAAATATAACTACACACGAACGATGCACTCGGTCGAATACAATGGATTCACCCACTGGTGTAGCCACATAAACTGGAATATCCAGAGCATAGCTGGGCACGGCCAAATACGGTGCAAAGTAGGAAGACACATAGGAATATGTAGATCCAGGGTCAAATAATACTGAAGCACCTCTGCCACACACAAGAATAGTACCTGTAATCACGGCATCTGATGCCTCTGCCTCTGGCCTGGCTGGTAAAGCATAAAATCGGGGATCATCACCTCCCCTCTAAGCTACATCTCTGGGACGATCATCTACTGGCTGACCTCTACCTCCGGCTGGACGGTCTCCACCTCTACGATCTCGACCTCCACCTCTACAATCTCTACCCCCGCCTCTAGCTGGCTGGGCAGGCTGAGGGTCAGCTGGGGCCTGAATCATGGGACGAGGGCCCCGCTGCTGAGTGTTTCCCGTCACTCGAGGGCAAAACCTGACAAGATGACCTGGGTCACCACAACCGTAGAAACTTTTAGGCTGATGGGGATGTTGGCCCTGACAACCTGAATGGCCCCCATGAACACTCTAAAGAGGCTGAACGCTAATAGAGGCCGATCTGAATACTGCTCACGAAACCCACGATCACCTGGTCCACCCTGTGAAGCTTGAAGGGCGGAATGGAAAGAGTTGGAAGACTGGCCCCTATCAAAAGATTCCCTGCCTCCAGAAGAAGAACCACTAAACATGCCTGAATGACGAGCCCTCTTATCTGAAGAATAGCCACCTCCCCGAGCAAGAGCCATCTCAACTCTACGTGCTGCATTAGCTGCCTCCTGAAAAGATATATCACTCCCCACTCTCATAGCCATCTGAAGTCTAATCGGCTGATTAAGACCATCTATGAACCTGTAGACTCTCTCCCGCTCCGTGGGGAGTATCACCACTGCATGACGTGCCAGATCAACAAATCTTATCTCATACTGAGTGACAGTCATAGTACCCTGTCGGAGACGCTCAAACTGCCTCCGAAGTGCATCCCGCTGAGTAACAGGGAGAAACTTCTCCAGAAATAACTCTGCAAACTGATCCCATGATAAAGCCGGGGACCCTGCTGGCCGAGTCAAGCAATAATCTCTCCACCAAGTCTTGGCGGATCCTGAAAGCCTTAATGTATAGAAGTCAACTCCATTTGTCTCTACGATCCCCACAGTCTTGAGAATCTCATGGCAACTGAATAAGAAGTCCTGAGGATCCTCTGATGTGGCACCGCCGAAGGTAGTGGTAAATAGCTTGGAGAACCGATCAAGTCTCCATAAAGAATCAGAAGTCATGGCCGCTCCATCACCGGCATGAGCCGTGGTACCTGACTGAGTGGCCACAGAGTCTGGGCCCCTCCTCCAGCCTGAGAAGCGGCTAGTGCAACTGATAATAAGCCCGCTCTGGCAATGCTGTCCATAAATCCCGCTATTCGGACCAAAGCATCCCGAAGATCCGGGGTAAATAAAGCCTCTCCTGGGACCTGAGCTGGGCCCACTGGAGCTGCTGGGACTTGAACCTCCTCGTCAATCTCAATATGAGGCTCCACATCTGGAGTAGCTACCTGGGGCTGAGCTCTACCCCTACCACGGCCTCTGATACGGCCTTGGCCCCTGCCCCTCACAGGAGCTGCCTGGGGCTCGGGCTGCTGGTCGGCGGACGAAGAAGCGCGTGTCCTCACCATCTGCGAAAGGACAGAATAGAAATTCAATCAGTAATTGAGGAACAAGTCGCACGACAAGAAAGAACAAATGAGAGACTCTTTCCTAACTCAATAGACTCTGGAGGACAAGTACGGACGTCTCCGTACCTACCTCTCAAACTCTACTAAGCTTGTTCGTGAGTGGTGAGACCTATGTAACCTAGAGCTCTGATACCAACTTGTCACGACCCGGATTTTCCCCCAACATCGGGATCGTGATGGCGCCTACTCGTGGTAGCTAGGCAAGCCACTGTATTCATACTAACCTGTTTTTAACACAATTTCATAATTTATTTATCAACAAACCACAACTTTAATTAAATGAATGCGGAATACTTTATCGAAATAGAAATAACTAATTATAAGATGAAAATCATACTGAAATCCTCTACCTAAGACGTGGAGTCACCAACTCACGAACTACTACCGAATACTACACATAAAAGTTTGAAAGAAATATAACATAATTCTTCGGCCTGCGAACACCAGCTAGGCTACCTCGTAAGTCCCTGGATTGAAATCAGCTCCCGCTCAGTATACTACTGCTGTGGTCCAAAAGCTGCTCTGGTATCGTGATCTGTGCAAAAATCACAAAAGTGTAGTATCGACACAACCGACCCCATGTGCTGGTAAGTGCCTGGCCTAACCCTGGCAAAGTAGTGACGAGGCTAGGACCAGACACCCACATAAACCTGTGCAGTTCAATATATATGTATACCACAGAATAACAGGAAATAACCAAGTAATAACACAATAAGGAATATCTCAAAGAACTCAACAATTAACAACCAGTTAATAAGTTCACAAGGAAAACAAAGTAAAATGGAAACACAAGTAATATCAAGTCAAGAAATAGCAAGTAGTTACACGGCATCACCCTTCGTGCTTTTACTCTCATCCTCACCAAATAAGCAAATAAAGTACACGGCATAACCCTTTGTGCTTTTACTCTCATCCTCACATCCATAGTACGGCATGATACTTCGTACATGGTTCAATAACAGGGCACGGCATGATCGTTCGTGCAAAATCAATAAAACATGGCACGACATTAACCGTCGTGCATAAATAATAAAACATGGCACGACATTAACCTTCGTGCATAATTAATAAATCAAGGCACGCCATCACCCTTCGTGCATTATCACCCTTCCTCACCCAAATAACAATCACAGTTAAGGGCAAAGAAAGAAACAGTAATTCATAAACCGTCCCAACAAGGGCAATCAATAATCATCTTCACATCAAGTCCCGACAAGGGAGAACAATAACAATTCTACAACCTGGCAAGGGTGCAACAATTCATCTACAAATATGTTTCACAATAAGCATTATCAACGACTCGCGGTCATACTAGATTCCAGTGTATGGATGCTCGTCACCACAGCCCATACACCGCACTCGATCACATAACACATAGCACATAATCGTATTCCCTCAAGCTAGGATAGAACAAACACTTACCTCGAATGTTTATGAACAATTCAATCCGTGGAAATGTCTTTTTCTTTCAAATTTGGCTCCAATCCAATCGTATCTATACACAATTGATTTAATATCATCAATACTACTCAACAAACTAATTCCTAAGACCAATTATAACTTTTACAACATTCTGCCCGGAATAGTGAATTTCGACCCCGGGCCCACATGGTCGGAACTCGGGGTTCGGACCAAAATTCGGTTACCCATCCCCCCACGAGTTCATGTATATGATTTGTTTCAAAATCGGACCTCAATTCGAGGTCCAATTTCCCAATTTATGAAAAACCCTATATTCAAACAAAAACAAGAAATTCTACCATGAAAACCTTTGATTTCTATTGAAAAACATGTTTAATGATGTTAGGAATTGAAAGAATTAAGTAAAAAGTGACTTACAATTGTTTTGAAAAAGAAGGAATCCGTGAAGAATCGCAAATGGGTGTTTTTGGTTTGTAAAAAGTGAAGAAATGAACTGAAAATCGTGTTTTACAGGTCTCTGTGTTCGCATTTGCGAACATGGGTTCGCAATTGCGAACCCCGACCAATTTCGGAGTTTGAAAAATAAGCTAAGGCTGGGAAGTTCGCATTTGCGAACTTTTGTTCGCATTTGTGAACTTTTGTTCGCATTTGCGAACACTGGCAGGAAAGGGGAATGTTCGCATTTGCGAACAATGGTTCGCATTTGCGAACACAGGCTGTATAGGGAATGTTCCCATTTGCGAACTATTGTTCAAAATTTGCGAACAAGGCTGGATATGGAAATGTTCGCATTTGCAAACTATGGTTCGCATTTGCGAACATAGGCAGGCCCTGGGGATGTTCGCATTTGCGAACAAGGCTGGGCATGAGGGGCTTTGCATTTGCAATCACGGTTCGCATTTACGAGCCCTGCCTTGATCTGCCCCCTTCGCAATTGCGAGAAATGCTTCGCAATTGCGAAGCCAACAGCTGGGTGAAAAACCAGCAGTGCAAAAATTCAGAATTTAATCCAACGGCCTATCAAATCTTTACCCGAGCCCCCGGGCTCCAAACCAAACATGTACACAACATCAAAAACACATTATGAACTTGTTCGTGCGATCACATCGCCAATAACACATCATTTTCATCAAATCAAGCCTCAAGTTCATGATTTTCATACTTTTGGTTTTCAAAACCTTCAAACTTGGAACTCAAGGTCCAAAACATATCAAACGACATCCGAATGTCACCAAACTTTACAAAAATCACATATTTAATATTTAAGACTTGTACCGGGCGTCAGAACCAAAATACGAGCCCGATACCAAGGTCAATTAATTCATTTTCCTTTAACAATTATATCAAAAACATTTTTTCACAGAAAAATTCATAACTTGGGCTTTAAGCCTCAGAATTCGACTCCGGATGCATGTCCAAGTCCCATATTTTCCTACGGACCTTTCGGGACCATCCAATCTCGGGTCCGGATCCGTTTACCAAAAATATTGACCGAAGTCAACCATATCAATATTAATATCATTTTTATCCAAATTTCTCATAGAATTCATATTTTCTATCACAAAAATCTTTCCGGCTACATTCTCGGATCGTGCACGTAAATCGAGGCAACATGGAATGAGGTTTTCAAGGCCTCAGAAGCTCGAAATGATTAATAAAATAGGTGATGACCCTTTGGGTCGTCACAGGACATTAATAATGTATAGAAATTGAAGCATATAACTAAATTATACTATTAATAGATATTTTCCATTTATAATCAAAATATTTTATGTTGTCTTAAAATTGCCAAGTTGCTTCATTTTAATGTGACGACCCAAAGGGTCATCACTTATTTTATTAATCATTTCGAGCTTCCGAGGCCTTGAAAACCTCATTCCATGTTGCCTCGATTTACGTGCACAATCCGAGCATGTAGCCGGAAAGATTTTGTGATAGAAAATATGAATTCTATGAGAAATTTGGATAAAAATGATATTAATATTGATACGGTTGACTTCAGTCAACATTTTTGGTAAACGGATTCGGACCCGAGATTGGATGGTCCCGAGAGGTCCGTAGGAAAATATGGGACTTGGACATGCGTCCGGAGTCGAATTCTGAGGCCGAGAGCCCAAGTTATGAATTTTTCTATGAAATTGTTTTTGATGTAATTGTTAAAGGAAATGAATTAATTGACCTTGGTATCGAGCTCGTATTTTGGTTCCGACGCCCGGTACAAGTCTTAAATATTATATATGTGATTTCCGTAAAGTTTGGTGACATTCGGATGTCGTTTGAGATGTTTTGGACCTTGAGTTCCAAGTTTGAAAGTTTTGAAAACCAAAAGTATGAAAATCATGATGTTGAGGCTTGATTTGATGAAAACGATGTGATATTGGCGATGTGATCGCACGAACAAGTTCATAATGTGTTTTTGATGTTGTGTACATGTTTGGTTTGGAGCTCGGGGAGCTCGGGTAAAGATTTGATAGGCCGTTGGATGAAATTCTGCGTTTTTGCACAGCTGGTTTTTCACCCAGCTGTCGTCTTCGCAATTGCGAAGTATTTCTCACAATTGCGAAGGTGGCAGGTCAAGGCAGGGTTCGCAAATGTGAACCCTTAGTCGCAAATGCGAAGGGTGCCCAAGACCGTTTGGGTTCGCAAATGCGAACCAAACTTCGCAATTACGAGGCCTCCAGTGAAAAGGCATGCTTCGCAAATGCGAAGCATTCTTAGCAAATGCGAAGGTCCCTTAGCCCAGCCTTGTTCGCAAATGCGAACAAATGTTCGCAAATGCGAAAGTCCCTGGAGGCAGCTTAGTTCGTAAATGCGAACAAATGTTCGCAAATGCGAAGGCCCCAAAATTGCCTTGGCTTCGCAAATGCGAACAAAAGTTCGCAAATGCGAACTTCCCAACTTTAGCTTATTTTTCAAACTCCAGAAATTGGTCGGGGTTTGCAATTGCGAACCCATGTTCGGAAATGCGAACACAGAGACCTGTAAAACACGATTTCAGTTCATTTCTTCACTTTTTACAAAACAAAAACACCCATTTGCGATTCTTCACGGATTCCTTCTTCATCAAAACAATTGTAAGTCACTTTTTACTTAATTCTTTCAATTCCTAACATCATTGAACATGTTTTTCAATAGAAATCAAAGGTTTTCATGGTAGAATTTCTTGTTTTTGATAGAATATAGGGTTTTTCATAAATTGGGAAATTGGACCTCGAATTCAGGTCCGATTTTGAAACAAATCATATACATGAACTCGTGGGGGGATGGGTAACCGGATTTTGGTCCGAACCCCGAGTTCCGACCATGTGGGCCCGGGGTCGAAATTCACTATTCCGGGCAGAATGTTGTAAAAGTTGTAATTGGTCTTAGGAATTAGTTTGTTGAGTAGTATTGATGATATTAAATCAATTGTGTATAGATACGGTTGGATTGGAGCCAAATTTGAAAGAAAAAGACATTGCCACGGATTGAATTATTCATAAACATTCGAGGTAAGTGTTTGTTCTATCCTAGCTTGAGGGAATAGGATTATGTGTTATGTGTTATGTGATCGAGTGCGGTGTATGGGCTATGGTGACGAGCATCCATACATTGGCGTCTAGTATGACCGTGAGTCGTTGGAAAATGATATTTTGAGATATATTATAGGTGAATCGTTGTTGTTCTCCCTTGTTGGGACTTGTTATTGTTCTCCCTTGTCGGGACTTGTTGGGAACATGATTATTGATTGCCCTTGTTGGGATGGTTTATGAATTACTGTTTCTTTCTTTTCCCTTAACCGTGATTGTTATTTGGGTGAGGAAGAGTGATAATGCACGAAGGGTGATGCCGTGCCTTGATTTATTATTTATGCACGAAGGTTAATGTCGTGCCATGTTTTATTGATTATGCACGAAGGATCATGCCGTGCCCTGTTATTGAACCATGTACGAAGGATCATGCCGTACTATGGCTGTAAGGATGAGACTAAAAGCACGAAGGGTGATGCCGTGTACTTTATTTGCTTATTTGGTGAGGATGAGAGTAAAAGCACGAAGGGTGATGTCGTGCAACTGCTTGCTATTCCTTGATTTGATATTACTTGTGTTTCCATTATACTTTGTTTTTCCTTGTGAATTTATTAACTGTTGTTAATTGTTGAATTCTTTGAGACATTCCTTATTGTGTCATTACCTGGTTATTCCTTGTTATTCTGTGGTATACATATATATTGAATTGCACAGGTTTATGTGGGTGTCTGGTCCTAGGCTTGTCACTACTTCGCCGGGATAGGCCAGGCACTTACCAGCACATGGGGTCGGTTGTGCCGATACTACACTTCTGTGCGTTTTTGCACAGGTCCAGGTTACGATCAGGAGCAGCAGCAGTAAATCGATTGCGTGGGAGTTGATCACATTTGAGACCGAGGTAGCTTGCAGACGTCCGCAGGCCCGGCGTCTCTCTCTTTATTTATGTTACTAGCCGTAGTCTCTTTGTTCCGAGACAAACAGAATTATGTTATATTTCTTTCAAACTTTTATGTGTAGTATTCGGTAGTAGTTCGTGAGTTGGTGACTCCACGTCTTGGGTAGAGGATTTCAGTATGATTTTCATCTTGTAATTAGTTATTTCTATTTCGATAAAGTATTCCGCATTTATTTAATTAAAATTGTGTTAAAAACGGGATAGTATGAATACAGTGGCTTGCCTAGCTACCACGAGTAGGCGCCATCACGATCCCGATGTTGGGGAAAAATCCGGGTCGTGACAAGTTGGTATCAGAGCTCTAGGTTACATAGGTCTCACCACTCACGAACAAGCTTAGTAGAGTTTGAGAGGTAGGTACGGAGACGTCCGTACTTGTCCTCCAGAGTCTATTGAGCTAGGAAAGAGTCTCTCATTTGTTCTTTCTTGTTGTGCGACTTGTTCCTCAATTACTGATTGAATTTCTACTCTGTCCTTTCGCAGATGGTGAGGACACGCGTTTCTTCGTCCGCTGACCAGCAGCCCGAGCCCCAGGCAGCTCCCGTGAGGGGCAGGGGCCAAGGCCGTATCGGAGGCCATGGTAGGGGTAGAGCTCAGCCCCAGGCAGCTACCCCAGAGGTGGAGCCTCATATTGAAATTGACGAGGAGGTTCCGGTTCCAGCAGCTCCAGTGGGCCCAGCTCAGGTCTCAGGAGAGGCTTTATTTACCCCGGATCTCGGGGATGCTTTGGTCAGAATAGCGGGATTTATGGACAGCATTGCCAGAGCGGGTTTATTATCAGTTGCACCAGCCGCTTCTCGGGCTGGAGGAGGGGCCCAGACTCCTATTGCTCGTACTCCGGAGCCAGTAGCTCCTCAGCCTCAAGCACCAGTGGTTCAGCCAGCTATGGCCACTCAGTCAGGTACCATAGCTCATGTCGGTGATGGAGCGGCCATGACTTCTGATTCTTTATGGAGACTTGATCGGTTCTCCAAGCTATTTACCACTACATTCAGTGGAGCCACATCAGAGGATCCTCAGGACTTCTTATTCAGTTTCCATGAGATTCTCAAGACTATGGGGATCGTGAAGTCAAATGGAGTTGACTTCTGTACATTCAGACTTGCAGGATCCGCCAAGACTTGGTGGAGAGATTATTGCTTGACTCGACCAGCAGGGTCCCCAGCTTTATCATGGGATCAGTTTGCGGAACTATTTTTGGAGAAGTTTCTCCCTGCTACTCAGCGGGATGTACTTCGGAGGCAGTTTGAGCGCCTCCATCAGGGCACTATGACAGTTACACAGTATGAGACGAGATTTATCGATTTGGCTCGTCATGCAGTGGTGATACTTCCCACAGAGCGGGAGAGGGTCCGTAGGTTTATAGATGGGCTTAATCAGCCAATTAGACTCCAGATGGCTATGGGCGTGGGGAGTGACATATCATTTCGGGAGGCAGCAAATGCAGCACGCAGAGTTGAGATGGCTCTTGCTAGGGGAGGCGGTTATTCTTCAAATAAGAGGCCTCGTCATTCAGGCAGGTTTGGTGGTTCTTCCTCTAGTGGCAGAGAATCCTTTGATAAAGGCTAGTCTTCCAGGCCTTTTCATTCCGCCCTTCAGGCTTCACAGGGTGGATCAGGTGATCGTGGTTTTCGTGGGCATTATTCAGACCAGCCTCCTATTAATGCTCAGCCTCTTCAGAGTGTTCGTGGAGGCCATTCAGGTCGTCAGGGGCCAGCAGCCCTATCAGTCTAAGAGTTGCTACGGTTGTGGTGACCCAGGTCATTTTATCAGGAATTGCCCTCTAGCAGCGGGCAACTCTCAGCACCGAGGTCCTCGTCCTATGATTCAGGCCCCAGCTGACCCTCAGCCTGCCCAGCCAGCCAGAGGCGGGGGTAGAGATTATAGAGGTGGAGGTCGAGACCGTAGAGGTGGAGACCGTCCAGCCAGAGGTAGAGGTCAGCCAGTTGATGGTCGTCCTAGAGACGCAACTCAGAGGGGAGGTGCAGATCCCCGATTCTATGCCTTACCAGCCAGGCCAGAGGCAGAGGCATCAGATGCCGTGATTACAGGTACTATTCTTGTGTGTGGCAGAGGTGCTTCAGTATTATTTGACCCCGGATCTACATATTCCTATGTGTCTTCCTACTTCGCACCGTATTTGGCCGTGCCCAGCTATGCTCTGGATATTCCAGTTTATGTGGCTACACCAGTGGGTGACTCCATTGTAGTCGATCGGGTGCACCGTTCGTGCGTAGTTATATTTGGGGGTCTTGAGACCCGTGTTGATCTGTTGCTTTTGGATATGGTGGATTTTGATGTCATATTGGGGATGGACTGGTTGTCCCCATACCATGCTATTCTAGATTGTCATGCTAAGACTGTGACCTTGGCCTTGCCAGAATCACCCCGACTAGAGTGGAAAGGTACCTCAAGCCACTCTGTTCGCACCGTTATTTCCTATGTTAAGGCTCGACGCATGGTCGAGAAGGGGTGTCTAGCTTATCTGGCTTATGTTCGTGATTCTAGCGCAGATGTTCCTTCTATTGATTCAGTCCCCATTGTACGGGAGTTTCCCGAGGTTTTCCCTTCAGACCTGTTGGGCATGCCACCTGACAGGGATATTGATTTCTGTATTGATCTGGCACCGGGCACTCGGCCCATCTCTATTCCACCTTATCGTATGGCCCCGCTGGAGTTAAAGGAGTTAAAAGATTAGTTGCAAGACCTTCTTGAGAAGGGCTTTATCAGGCCCAGTGTTTCCCCCTGGGGAGCACCTGTATTATTTGTAAAGAAGAAAGATGGCTCGATGCGGATGTGTATTGATTACCGGCAGTTAAACAAGGTGACTATCAAAAATAAGTATCCACTGCCGAGGATTGATGATTTGTTTGACCAGCTCCAGGGAGCGAGGGTATTCTCTAAGATAGACTTGAGGTCAGGCTACCATCAGCTGAAGATCAGGGCGGCCGACATTCCTAAGACAACCTTTCGCTCTAGATATGGGCATTATGAGTTCTTGGTCATGTCCTTCGGGTTGACCAATGCCCCCGCAGCATTCATGGAGTTGATGAATCGGGTATTCAGGCCTTACTTAGATCTGTTCGTGATAGTCTTTATAGATGACATCCTGGTGTACTCCCGCAGCCAGGAAGATCACGAGCAACACCTCAGAGTGGTTCTTCAGACTCTGAAAGATAACCAACTATATGCCAAATTTTCTAAATGTGAGTTCTGGCTGAGTTCGGTAGCATTTCTGGGTCACATTGTATCAGTGGAAGGTATTCAGGTAGACCCAAAGAAGATTGAGGCAATCCAGAATTGGCCTCGACCAGCTTCAGTGACTGAGATCCGGAGTTTCTTGGGATTAGCAGGTTACTACCATCGATTTGTAGAGGGGTTTTGTTCTATTGCAGCCCCGATGACCAGGTTGACCTAGAAGGGTGTCCAGTTCCAGTGGTCAGAGGAGTGTGAGGCGAGCTTTCAGAAGCTCAAGACAGCCTTGACCACCGCACCGGTGTTGGTACTACCTACAGGTGCAGGGCCTTATACAGTTTATTGTGACGCATCTCGTACAGGGCTTGGAGCGGTATTGATGCAGGATGGTAAGGTTATCGCTTATGCTTCGAGGCAGTTAAAAATACATGAGAAGAATTATCCGGTTCATGATCTTGAGTTAGCAGCAGTGGTTCATGCCTTAAAGATCTGGAGGCATTATCTATATGGTGTGACATGTGAGGTGTACACCGATCACAAAAGCCTACGGTACTTGTTCAAACAGAAGGAGTTGAATCTACGACAGCGGAGATGGTTAGAGTTGCTAAAAGACTATGATGTTACTATCTTATATCACCCGGGTAAGGCCAATGTGGTGGCCGATGCATTGAGTAGAAAGTATGCCAGTGTGGGTAGTCTTCCATACATTCCGGTCAGTCAGAGACCATTAGCTCTAGATGTTCAGGCCTTAGCCAACCGGTTCGTGAGATTAGACATTTCTGAGCCTAGCAGGGTGTTAGCCCGCACGGTCGCTCGTTCTTCTTTATTAGAGCGTATCCGTGAGAGGCAATTTGATGATCCTCATTTGCGTGAGTTGAAGAGATACAATACAGCGGGGAGGTGCCACACAGGTAAATCTAGATGATGATGGGGTATTGAAATTGCGGGGTCGAGTTTGTGTGCCCAATGTCGAAGGGATTCGAGAGTTGATCTTAGCAGAGGCCCACAGTTCGCGGTATTCTATTCACCCGGGCGCCGCGAAGATGTACCAGGACTTACGGCAGCACTATTGGTGGCGCAGAATGAAGAAATATATCGTTGCGTATGTCGCTCGGTGTCTAAATTGTCGGCAGGTGAAATATGAGCACCGGAGACCTGGTGGTGTATTCCGGAGGATTGAAATTCCCGAGTGGAAATGGGAGCGGATCATAATGGACTTCGTTACTGGACTTTCTTTGACTCGGAGGAAATTTGATGCTATTTGGGTCATTGTTGATAGGGTGACCAAGTCAGCACACTTTATTCCATAGTATCCGTCTCCTACTCGTCGGAGAGGTTAGCGGAGGTTTACATTAGGGAGATTGTTCGTCTCCGTGGAGTGCCGATATCTATTATCTCTTACGCAGTTTACCTCGCGGTTCCGGAGAGCGGTCCCAGCGGGAGTTAGGCACCCGGGTTCGGCTGAGTAGAGCATTTCATCCTCGGACGGATGGCCGGTCCGAGAGGACTATTCGGATTCTAGAGGACATGCTTCGAGCCTCGTGTTATTGATTTCGGAGGCTCGTGGGACCGGTTCCTGCCATTAGCAGAGTTGCCTACAATAACGAGTTACCAGTCTAGCATCCGGATGGCTCCGTACGAGGCGTTGTGTGGTAGGCGATGTCGATCACCGGTTGGATGGTTTGAACCGGGAGAGGCTCGGTTGTTGGGTACGGACTTAGTTCGGGAGGCCGTGGATAAGGTCAAGACTATTCGGGAGAGATTGCGTTCAGCTCAGTCCAGACAGAAGACTTATGCGGATCATAAGGTTCGAGATGTAGATTTCATGGTTGGTGAACGAGTATTGCTCCGGGTGTCGCCTATGAAGGGCGTGATGAGGTTCGGGAAGAAGGACAAGCTCAGCCCTAGGTATATTGTTCCATTTGAGATTCTAGACAGAGTGGGAGGGGTGGCTTACAGAGTAGCTTTGCCGCCTAGCTTATCAGCCGTGCATCCAGTTTTTCACGTATCTATGCTTCGGAGATACCACGATGATCCCACACATGTGTTAGACTTCAGTAGTACTGTCCAATTGGACAATGATCTATCTTACGAGGAGGAGCCGGTGGCCATTCTAGACCGGCAGGTTCGGCAGTTGAGGTCGAAGAGTTATCCTTCTGTGCGTGTTCGGTGGAGAGGTCAGCCTCCTGAGGCATCGACCTGGGAGTCCGAGTCTGATATGCGGAGCCGCTACCCACATTTGTTTCCTGACTCAGGTACTTCTTTCTTTTTTTCCGTTCGAGGATGAACGGTTGTTTTAGAGGTGGAGATTGTGACGACCCAAAGGGTCATCACTTATTTTATTAATCATTTCGAGCTTCTGAGGGCTTAAAAACCTCATTCCATGTTGCCTCGATTTACGTGCACAATCCGAGCATGTAGCCGGAAAGATTTTGTGATAGAAAATATGAATTCTATGAGAAATTTTGATAAAAATGATATTAATATTGATATGGTTGACTTCGGTGAACATTTTTGGTAAACGGATCCGGACCCGAGATTGGATGGTCCCGAGAGGTCCGTAGGAAAATATGGGACTTGGACATGCGTCCGGAGTCGAATTACGAGGCCGAGAGCCCAAGTTATGAATTTTTCTATGAAATTGTTTTTGATGTAATTGTTAAAGGAAATGAATTAATTGACCTTGGTATCGGGCTCGTATTTTGGTTCCGACGCCCGGTACAAGTCTTAAATATTATATATGTGATTTCTGTAAAGTTTGGTGACATTCGGATGTCGTTTGAGATGTTTTGGACCTTGAGTTCCAAGTTTGAAAGTTTTGAAAACCAAAAGTATGAAAATCATGAATTTGAGGCTTGATTTGATGAAAACGATATGATATTGGCGATGTGATCGCACGAACAAGTTCATAATGTGTTTTTGATGTTGTGTACATGTTTGGTTTGGAGCCCGGGGAGCTCGGGTAAAGATTTGATAGGCCGTTGGATGAAATTCTGAGTTTTTGCACTGCTGGTTTTTCACCCAGCCGTTGTCTTCGCAATTGCGAAGTATTTCTCGCAATTGCGAAGGTGGCAGGTCAAGGCAGGGTTCGCAAATGCGAACCCTTGGTCGCAAATGCGAAGGGTGCCCAGGACCGTTTGGGTTCGCAAATGCGAACCAAACCTCGCAATTGCGAGGCCTTCAGTGAAAAGGCATGCTTCGCAAATGCGAAGCATTCTTAGCAAATGCGAAGGTTCCTCAGCCCAGCCTTGTTCGCAAATGCGAAAGTCCCTGGAGGCAGCCTAGTTCGCAAATGCGAACATATGTTCGCAAATGCGAAGCCCCCAGATTTGCCTTGGCTTCGCAAATGCGAACAAAAGTTCGCAAATTTGAACTTCCCAGCCTTAGCTTATTTTTCAAACTCCAGAAATTGGTCGGGGTTCGCAATTGCGAACCCATGTTCGCAAATGCGAACACAGAGACCTGTAAAACACGATTTTCAGTTCATTTCTTCACTTTTGACAAAACAAAAACACCCATTTGCGATTCTTCACGGATTCCTTCTTCATCAAAACAATTGTAAGTCACCTTTTACTTAATTCTTTCAATTCCTAACATCATTGAACATGTTTTTCAATAGAAATCAAAGGTTTTCATGGTAGAATTTCTTGTTTTTGATAGAATATAGGGTTTTTCATAAATTGGGAAATTGGACCTCGAATCGAGGTCCGATTTTGAAACAAATCATATACATGAACTCGTGGGGGGATGGGTAACCGGATTTTGGTCCGAACCCCGAGTTCCGACCATGTGGGCCCGGGGTCGAAATTCACTATTCCGGGCAGAATGTTGTAAAAGTTGTAATTGGTCTTAGTAATTAGTTTGTTGAGTAGTATTGATGATATTAAATCAATTGTGTATAGATACGATTGGATTGGAGCCAAATTTGAAAGAAAAAGACATTGCCACGGATTGAATTGTTCATAAACATTCGAGGTAAGTGTTTGTTCTATCCTAGCTTGAGGGAATAGGATTATGTGTTATGTGTTATGTGATCGAGTGCGGTGTATGGGCTATGGTGACGAGCATCCATACACTCTGGCGTCTAGTATGACCGTGAGTCGTTGATAATGCTTATTGTGAGACATAATTGCAGATGAATTGTTGAACCTTTGCCGGGTTGTAGAATTGTTATTGTTCTCCCTTGTCGGGACTTGTTGTGAAGATGATTATTGATTGCCCTTGTTGGGACGGTTTATGAATTACTGTTTCTTTCTTTGCCCTTAACTGTGATTGTTATTTGGGTGAGGAAGAGTGATAATGCACGAAAGGGTGATGCCGTGCCTTGATTTATTATTTATGCACGAAGGTTAATGTCGTGCCATGTTTTATTGATTATGCACGAAGGATCCGTGCCCTATTATTGAACCATGTACGAAGGATCATGCCGTACTATGGCTGTGAGGATGAGAGTAAAAGCACGAAGGGTGATGCCGTGTACTTTATTTGCTTATTTGGTGAGGATGGGAGTAAAAGCACGAAGGGTGATGCCGTGCAACTGCTTGCTATTCCTTGATTTGATATTACTTGTGTTTCCATTATACTTTGTTTTTCCTTGTGAATTTATTAACTGTTGTTAATTGTTGAATTCTTTGAGACATTCCTTATTGTGTCATTACCTGGTTATTCCTTGTTATTCTGTGGTATACATATATATATTGAATTGCACAGGTTTATGTGGGTGTCTGGTCCTAGGCTTGTCACTACTTCGCCAGGATAGGCCAGGCACTTACCAGCACATGGGGTCGGTTGTGCTGATATTACACTTCTGTGCGTTTTTGCACAGGTCCAGGTTACGATCAGGAGCAGCAGCAGTAAATCGATTGCGTGGGAGTTGATCACATTTGAGACCGAGGTAGCTTGCAGACGTCCGCAGGCCCGGCGTCTCTCTCTTTATTTATGTTACTAGCTGTAGTCTCTTTGTTCCGAGACAAACAGAATTATGTTATATTTCTTTCAAACTTTTATGTGTAGTATTCGGTAGTAGTTCGTGAGTTGGTGACTCCACGTCTTGGGTAGAGGATTTCAGTATGATTTTCATCTTGTAATTAGTTATTTCTATTTCGATAAAGTATTCCGCATTTATTTAATTAAAATTGTGTTAAAAATAGGATAGTATGAATATAGTGGCTTGCCTAGCTACCACGAGTAGGCGCCATCACGATCCCAATGTTGGGGGAAAATCCGGGTCGTGACAACAGAATTCCTTATCTAGATTTCTAATTTCACGGACTTTTGAGCAGAGTCATAATTTCCTCAGTGCTGAATTAAATCGGTGACTTAGGACACCATTATTTCCCCAAGTGGCGACTCTAAAAAATTAACAAATAAATCCCGATACGAATGTCCTTTAATTGGAAAAACTCCTTCCTTGTTATTATTATATCCCTTCCCTGGGTGTAGTAGTAATTAGTGGTACATACCTTCGGGTAAGTAAAAAAGGAGGTGTGACAAGTTGATATAGTAAAATTGAAAAAATATGCAACTTTAGATGAGTTAGTTAACATAGCTGTAATGGTAGAAAGACAAAACAAAAGTAGACAACAATCTAGCTCATGGAGAAGCCGGCCAACTACTATTCCAAAAAAGCAATGGCCAAAATCTGAGGAGACACCTACTCTTAAATTACATGAAGACAAGGGCAAGAGCAAATTGGAATCCAAGGATGGGGGTAAGCCTTTTATGCCTAAGACTTCGACTTCTACATCTTTTATTCAATGTTTCAAGTGTCAAGGTAGAGGGCACAAGGATATTGAATGCCCAAGTAGAAGAAACATCCTAATCAAAGAGGATGCGCGATATGAGAGTGAAAGAAAGTATACCAAGTGAAGAACAAGAAGAAATATTTGTTGAGAATGAAGAAGGAGAAGAGATGGAGTACATGGATAGTGGGTTGAGTTTTATGGTTAGGAGGCTTATGCACATTAATTTGGGGCACTCTAATGAAGAACAAAGGGAAAACATATTCCATACTCGGTGTGGGATTTAAGATAAAATTTGTTCTATGATAATTGATAATGGGAGTTGTGCTAATGTTGTGAGTGAATATTTGGTAAAAATGATAGTGTTGGAATGGACGAAGCACCCTAGACCTTATAGGTTGCAATGATTTAATGATAATGGAGAGGTCAAGGTGAATAAACAATGCATAGTCTCCTTTAAGTTTGGAAGGTACGTTGATGAAGTTCTATGTGATATAGTACCCATGCAAGCTTGTCATATCTTGTTAGGGCAACCCTGGCAGTATGATAGGAGTGTTTTTCATGATGGGAGGAAAATTAGGTACTCTCTTGAGCATAATGGCAAGAAGTACATTCTTGCACCTTTAACTCCTTCCCAAGTGTATGAAGATAAAAAAAAATGAAAGAACCAATGGGGAAACATGGAGAGGGATAAAAAAAAGAGACGAAAGGGAAAGAAAAGGAGGAGTGGGGTCTGAGGAGAGAGAGGGCAGCATTGATAGGAAGTAAAAGGTAGGGAAGAGTGATAAGAAAGAAAGCATTGGTGAGAGGAAAGAGGCTAAGATTGAAAAAAAGTGATCCTTGCAAAAGCCAAAGAGTATTTAATTGGAAAAAAGGATGGGCGACCTATTATCTTGCTCACTTATAAGGAAGTTCTACTTAATAATGATTCATCAATATCCTCTTTGCCTAGTGTTATTTCTAGCCTTTTGCAGGATTTTAAAGATGTTTTCCCTGAGCATCTTCCTAAAGGTTTACTATCTTTAAGAGGAATAGAGCATCAAATTGACCTTGTGCCCGAATCACAAATTCCTAATAGGCCTGCTTATAGGAGCAATCCTGAAGAAACAAAAGAATTGCAAAGATAAGAGAGGAGATGCTTAATAAGGGATTTGTAAGAGTAAGTATGAGTCCATGTTCTGTGTCCGTACTTTTGGTTCCAAAGAAGGATGGCACTTGGAGGATATGCGTGGACTGCCGCGCCATCAATAAAATAACGATAAAGTACCACCATCATATTCCTCATTTGGATGATAGCTTGACCAACTTCATGGTTCAAAAATATTCTCTAAACTTGATTTGAAGAGTGGATATCACTAGATTAATGAATCCTGGAGATGAGTGGAAAACTACCTTTAAAACTAAATATGGTTTGTATGGATGCTTAGTGATGTCGTTCGGGTTAACTAATGCACCCAATACATTCATGAGGTTAACAAACCATCTCTTTAAGGACTTTCATGGAAAATTTGTAGTCGTTTATTTTGATGATATTCTAATACTTTTTAAATCTTTACAAGAGCATGTCGACCATTTGAAACAAGTTTATAATGTGCTTAGGGAGTAACAACTGTATCCAAATCTATCCAAGTGCACTTTTTGTGTAGATAAGGTAGTTTTTCTAGGTTTTGTTGTGAGTTCTAGAGGTGTTGAAGTAGATGAAGATAAAATCAAAGCAATTAAAGATTGGCCTATACCTAATAGCATTACTGAAGTTAGAAGTTTCCATGAACTTGCTAGCTTTTATAGGAGATTTGTTAGAGATTTTAGTTCAATTGATGCACCTTTAACTGAAGTCATTAAGAAGCATAAGGTCTTTAATTAGGGAAAAGAACAAGAGCTTGCATTTAATATTTTGAAATTTAAATTGTGTTCTGCTCCTTTGTTACAATTACCTGATTTTAATAAGTCTTTTGAAATTGAATGCGATGCATCCGGTAGAGGTATTGTGGCTCTTTTAATGCAAGATTCGAAACAAATTGCTTATTTTAGTGAGAAGTTGAATGGGGCTGCACCGAATTATTTTACTTATGACAAAGAATTGTATGTTGGTAAAGGCTCTTGCTAAATGGCAGCATTATTTGTGGCCAAAGGAGTTTGTGATAGAAACTAACCATGAGTCCTTAAGATACTTGAAAAGCCAAGGGATATTGAGTATAAGACATGAAAAATGGGTTGAAATCATTGAAACATTTCCTTATGTGATTAGCTATAAGCAAGGTAAGGAAAATATAGTTGCTTATGCGCTTTTAAGAAGGTACGCTCATGTTTCTACTCTTACTTCTAAATTGATGGGATTTGATCATATTAAGGATTTATACGTTGATGATTCTGATTTTAATGTCGCACTTTTGGAATGTTTAAATGGGCCTTTTGAGAAGTATAATATGAAAGATGGGTTTCGTCTTAAGAGAATAAGCTTTGTGTCCCTAATAGTTCGTTGCGAGATGTTTTTGTGAACGAAGCACATTGTGGGGGACTTATGGGGCACTTCGGTGTTCCTAAAACACTTGACATCCTTGCTGAAAATTTCTTTTAGCCTAATATGGGAAAAGATGTAAAAAGATTTTGTGCTCAATACCTTGAATGCAGACAAGCTAAATCTAAAGTTTTGCCACATGGTTTATACACACCATTACCTGTGCCTATTTCACCTTAGATTGATATTTCTATGGACTTTGTGTTAGGACTTCGTAGAACAAGGTAAGGTAATGATAGCATCTTTGTTGTGGTAGATAGGTTCTCAAAAATGGATAGTTTTATTCCGTGTTTAAAGACTAATGATGCTTCTCATGTTGCTGATTTATTTGTTAGAGAAGTTGTTAAATTACATGGTATATCTCAAACTATTGTTAGCGATAGAGATGCTAAGTTTCTAAGCCACGTTTGGTGTGTGTTTTGGGGAAAATTGGGCAGAAAGTCATTTTCTACTTCGTGTAATCCACAAATTAATGGGCAAACTGAGGTAGTAAATAGAACTTTAGGAAATATGTTAAGGGTTGTTCTAATAGTTAAATTAACTTTTCGGGAGGATCACTTGCCTATGGTAGAATTTTCTTACAAACGAACTGTTCATTCATCAACTAGTTATTCTCTTTTTGAAGTTGTTTATGGCTTTAACCCCCTTATACCCCTTGACTTATTGCCTTTGCCTACTAATGAGATAGTTAGTCCTAATGGAAAGAAGAAAGCTGATTTGATGAAGACTAATCATTAGCATACGAGACTTTTAATTGAGAGGAGGAATGAGAAAATAACTAAACAAAGGAATAAAGGTTGAAAACCAGTTATCTTTGAGCCCAGTGATTTGGTTTGGGTTAATATGAGGAAGGAGAGATTTCCTTCAAGGAAGGCAAAATTTCACCCTAGAAGAGATGGACCATTTAAAGTACTTGAAAGAATTAGAGATAATGCTTCCAAATTGGACCTTCCAGATGAGTTTTAAGTAAGTGCTACCTTGAATGTTGCTGACTTATCCTTGTTCGTTGTAGGTTCAAATTCGAGGAGGAATTCTTTTCTAGAGGAGGGGAATGATAGCTTCATGGACAAGGATAAAGCTGTAGAAGCACCAAGAAGGCCATTCAGTATGTCTGAAGATGAGGAGAAGCAAGACACGGTTCTTAGGATTCAATGGGAGATTAAGAAAGCGCTAATGGTGGAACAAGATCTAAAAAATTATGGAGAGGTTTTAGCTAAGTGCTACACTCATTTTCCTAGTTTTTTTGTACATATTTGATGCTTTCCTAGGTTGTTAGGGTTTTGTTTTTATTTTCTTATAATTATTGGAATTACTTTCCAAAAATAACTTGATATTTGCTTCCTAGTATTTTCGTTTTCCTAAGGTAGTTGGACTTATTGTCCAAAGTAGTTTAGGACTTTATTTCCTTACTTTTTAGGTACAATTTCCAGACCCCCTCTCTATATAAAAGGGTATCTTCTTTGTTTTTAGGTAGATTATTTAGATTATTATCAATAAAATTGTGAGATTTTTCTTGCACTCTTGTGTGTGGCTACTCTTGGATTTATTCTTCAACCTTCAAGATTCAATTTTTGGTGGCAAAATTAAACCATTTTTGAAATCTTAGATCACTTCTAGGTATTCAATAAAGGTGATAAGTTTAGGCTTATTGTTCTTGCTATTCTAAAGGGTCGGGTTTAACAATCTATCTCGTGTTTTTAAGTCTATACCAAAGGCGATTAGTTATTCGTTAGTTAATTGTTGTTATTAGGATTCAAATTCAAGAATAGACTTCTTGAATTCAAGAAACTCTTTATTGAATTCAATCTATCTTTAATTTCTACCCTTATTATGTTTCTTTATTTTCGTTTAGCTTCCGCACGTTTCTTGATTTTATTTAGTAATTCTTGAATCCCCTATCATGTTGCCATCAAGTAGTCAGGGTGTTATTACGTTGCCATATATTTCATATAGTAATGCATCGCATCATGTGGGTTGTGGGACGACTTGAGAAATTGCTTATGTGTTAAAGATCTACGTAGAAATGAAGTTATACGAGCCAAATGGCTCTTGAGATTCAAATTGTGTGCACACTTCGGTTGTGCTTGAGTTTTGTAGCTTATGGCGCTATATGTTCCCTCAGGGATGGTATTGTGCACTTAGCGTGCTTGTGACCAAAATTTGATATTTTGTAATGTACAAATTTAGCTCGATATGAAATCTCCTTATGAGAGATCTATGTGTAGATTGGGTGGCATGCCGCCATGGGTATGTTATTTGGGTCGGGTTGTGTGTCGCAACAATGTGATGCTGAGTATAGTTTTCTATATGCTATTTTTGTATGCCTTGCTTCCTATCTTCTAAGGAAACTCCGTATTAGTGCGTGAGGGAGGTAATTATTTCTGGAGTTCATTTTCTTTTGTATCGTGTATGAATTTGTGGCCTATATGCACATGATATCATTATATGAGACTTTCGATAATGTTTGGGGTTGCTTATTGCCTGAGCAGTTGTATTAGATGGGACGAGATCCCCTGACCTAGGATCAGTGCAATCCGACTATATGAAGTATATTATCGAGATAAGACCATTATATGGTTTAGAATAAGGTGATGCTTTTTGTCAGGGGATAGACCTAATGATTTGTTAACTCGGCAGTTGATTATGAATTTCTGTACATCTTTTTCATTGTGGCGGTATTGTAATAATTAGAGCAAGACTTATGTAGGTCACGAGATGCAATGAGAGCATCATATTCGAGGAATTTTGATTAAATTGATCAGAGAATGTTATTGTGCTCCTATGAGTAAAGGCGGTGCAAGTTGTGAATTTAGCTAAGGTATGCATTCGTATTTTGGGGCAGCGTGTAGTGATTAATATGGTGATCTTATGGTGGAAATAGGTCGGGCATAGAATTCTGGATGTTGGATTTGGGCTTTAAGGCGTATCTGCTAGAATAAAAGAGAATATCTTTATAATTGATCGATCTAATGTGCTCCACTGAGTTGCGGTAGCACAGGAAGCTGCATGAGAAGTTAAACATCGATTTCAGACCACTCCAGAGTAGTTTTCAGCATGTTCGAGGACGAACATATGTTTAAGTGGGAGAGAATATAACGAACAGATTTGTCATTTTGAGCCCTAACGCATCGTTAAGCAATCTGAGGCCATGAGCAGCTTCAATTTATGTTTTACAACTTGTTCGCGTCGTCGAAATTGAGTTTTGGGAAGTTCGGAGTTGATTTGGAAAGAGAATTCTCATTTTGGAAGCTTAAAGTTGAAAGAATTAATTAGGATTGGAATTTTTAGTAAACGACCTCTGAATCAGGATATGAAGGTTCTAGCAGGTTCGTATAATGATTTTGGAATTGGGCGTATGCCCGATTCGGGTTTTGGATGACCCGGGAGCATTTTGGCACATATTGTGGAAAGTAGCATTTTGAAAGAAATTTCATAAGTTTGGCTTATAATGCATTTCAGTGACATCTATGTCTATTTGGGATTTCAAGTCTGGAAGCAGCTTTGTATGTGATTCTTGAGTTGGGAGCACGATCGAAAGTGAATTCGGAGATCCGTAGGTCATTTTGGAGACATTTGGCTAAATATTGAAATTTGAAGGTTTTTGAGAAGTTTGACTGGAAGTTGACATTTTGACATTGGGGCCAAAATCTGATTCCGGAAGTTGGAGTAGTTCAATAATGTCGAATATGACTTTTGTGAAAAATCTGAGGTCAATCGGACGTGAATTAATAGGTTTCGGCATCGAATATGGAAGTTTGAAATTTAATGTTCATTATGCTTGGATTGGGGTGTAATTCATGGTTTTAGCGTTGTTAGATATAATTTGAGGCCTTGAGAAAGTCCTTAATATTTTTAGGATGGCTTTTTAGGTTTGGTTGAGGTCCCGGGGGCCTCAGGCGTATTTCGGAAGCTCAACATATCGATTTTCGCCTTGTGGGGATTGCTGGTTTTTCTCGTATAAGTGCAGCAAATTTTAACTCTATGCGATCGCAAGAAAGGGTCTGCGATCGTATAGAGCAAGTGTTAAGGGAGCTAGAATTCAGCGTATGCGATCGTAGAAGGTGCAATGCGATCACACATGAGGATGGCTGGAGCTTATGAAATCACAGGGTTGGTGTCGCGATCGCACAGAAGGAATTAAAGTGGCGGCAAAGTTGGCCTATGCGATCGCAGGGCTATGTTTGTGATTGCATAGAAGGGTCGCCTGGGCATTGATCATTTAAAATTGAGTTTTGGCTCATTTTCACTTCATTTCTTCCATGGGAGCCGATTTTGGACCAACTTTGGAGTTCCATCTCCATCACCAAGCATGCGGTAAGTGATCCCTACTAATTTTGAGTATATACAAAGCTTTTATATGGATTCAGACATTGAAATCAATATAAATTTGAGGTTTTGGTGGAAAATGTAGAAATTGACATTTCTTTGAATTTGACTACAATTTTGGGTACGGAATTTAGAGAAAAATCATATATTTGACTTCGTGAGATTATGGGTCAAGTTTATCTTCAAAAATTTTGAATTACCGGGCACGTGGGCCCGAGAGCATTTTTGTCAACTTATCGATCGAGGTTAGGATTTTTTATAAATATAGTTGTAATGAATAATTGAGCTTATATTAATGGATTGATATCATTATTGGCTAGTTTTGGAGCATTGTGCATTGATTTGAGGCTTCGAAAGGGCGTGGGATGTCGATTATGGATCTTTGGAGCGAGGTGAGTCTCCTTTATAACCTTGTAAGAGGGAATTGTCCCCATAGGTGAAATAATTGATTGGGTTCTCCTATTTGTGGGGGCTACGTACGGACGAGGTGACGATAGTCCTGTGCGTAGCTACTATTATGCTATTGTACGGGTATTTAGGACCCAAAAGCATGCTATACTTGGATTATTTACGAACCTATTGATAGCTTGAACTGCTTAAACCACATTGAAATAGTAAACGAATTTCTAAAAGGGTTTAAACTTCATTTTCCTAGATTATTAAAGAGAATTGACTTTTCTTTGGATAGTTGCTCCATGTTGAATTCTTGATTGACTATCTGTCTGTGTGTGTTTATTTTGGAATAGGCCGAACGCTTGCCTCGGCAGACTAAATAGATACATCTATAGGTGCAACGTCGACCCTTGGCAAGTGCACATTTTACATTTCTGTTAGATCGGGCCGTCACCTTGGCATAATATACACATATTTTTATTGTCGCCTTGAACTAAATTAAGTTATTATTGCCTCTTTATGGCTTGAAAATATTTGTATAAATATGAAAGGGAATTTTGGAAATTTCATATAAAAGAATTAACTTTTTACTTGTTTCCTTCTATTTGGACTAAAATTATGTTTATTGAAATCCATAATTTAATGTATTATTGACCTCATTATTGGACTACTAGTATGTGTCGAAGTCGACAATCTCGTCTCTACTATTTTGATATTAGGCAGGATACACATTGAGAACACGTTGTTTATGTACTCATACTACACTTCTGTGCATTACTGTTGCACATGTATATGTAACTCTAGCGGCCTACTAGGCATAACAACACAGCTGAATTTGGGACTAGGTGAGCTGCATTATGCGATACGGTCGTAGCTACGACTTTCCCTTCTAGTATATTGTATTTACTTCCTGTCCACAACATTTCATATGAATGTTGTACTTTATTTCCTTGTCAGTAGATGCTCATGCACTTGTGATACCGGTTTCTAGGATTATTTGAATTATTTGGTAGTAACTGCTTATCATTTAAATTTTATTTGAGATAATTGTCCTTTGAATTGCTAAATTTGATGGAAAATCCTACATTTGAAACGTATTAAAAATGAGATTTTGATTAAGTAATTTAGTTGGCTTGCCTGACAGCAGGGTCCAACGCCAACACGACCCTTATTCGATTTTTGGGTCGTGACAACTAGCTACGATAATTGTTAATTCTATCACGCGATTTTCACAAATTGCATTTAATCTAATGATAGAAATATTTTTTTATTAAATGCACTACTATTACCATTTGAATAGATAACCAAGTGTTCAGGAAGAACCAAATCATATTTTATTGGATGTTCTTCTTCCTTTCAGACACGAAGTAAGAAGACGTTGAGTACTGGATCTATTCTTACTTTATATTTTTTGTCAGTTGAATCTGTTTCATTTTAATCTAGAAGTATAGCTTTGACAAGCCAGCTTTTACTGTCTCTGCTTTTGTATATTTTGGAACTACTGGTAGTACTTGACATAAATCATCTTCCAAACTATTAATTTTTCACCAAACGGTTCATTAATATCCTACATATCTCTAGAACTCCGAACAATTATTTCGTTCATTTGACACTTAGCCAAAAGTGATTCGTCACATTATAAATTTTGTTTTCCTGATAAATTTAGCACAACTGCTCTACTTTGATATATTTGTGATGGTTATTTATGTTGTTTGAAGAGGTATATCAAATCTAAAGTTGGTGGCCTCGCAATAAAATTGTTGTTGGTACACCACTTGATATTATTACTAACAATGCCATACAACTTGATTTGATATTTTCAAGTAATACATGACATATAAATTTTAATTTTATTTCCGTCGGAAGAATCTTGTGACGACTCGACCCGTTGTCACGTGAGTTACCGTCCTATTTTCCACATATTGTGTTTCCTTATGTTTCAATATCAGTGTTTGAGTTGATCGGGTAGCGTTGGATTGGTTTTAGTTGGGAATGAGGCACTTAGCCTCTTAGAAGGAAGCTTGCCTTGGAAAAGTCAACAGTAAGTTGACTATGTAGTTAGAGGGCTCGGATGTGAATTCTAGTGATTCGGTTAGCTTTGGGAGATGATTTGTGACTTAGGGGTGAGATTGGAATTGAATTTGGAGGTCCAGTGTAGAATTAGGGTTTAATTGGTGAAGTTTGAATTTTGGCGAATTCCGGTTGATAGGTGAGATTTTGATCAAAGGGTCAGAATGGGATCCCGAGAGTTGCAGTAGCAGTTAGGTGATTTTGGATATGTCTGCAAATTATTAGGTCATTCTTATGTCGTTTTGTCGGGTATTTGATCGAATGCGTATTGCGGAAGTTTTGAAGAAACATTAGCTTGAATTCGATGTGATTTAATGGTTTTAGCGTTGTTTGACGTATTTTGAGGATTGGAAAAGTTTGAATAAGGTTTTAGGATGTGTTGGTGCCTTGGGTTGAGGTCCCGGGGGCCTCGGTGTAATTTCGGGTGCTTTAACGGGAGTTTTGAAGCATGTTGCAGGTCAGGTTTTTCTGGCTTCTGATATTTCCACATGTGTAGAAAAGGAGCCACAGAAGCGATTTCGTAGATGCAGCTATGGGGTCTCAAAAGCGGTTCTGGGTGGCTTAGAACTCCTCCGTAAAAGAAGACGAAGGTCCACACAAGTAGTAATCGCCGATGCGGTTTAAGACCACATAAGCGGTCCTTGGAGATTTAAGTCAAATCGCATAAGCGGTTATTTGGACGCAAATACGTTGACCGCAGGTGCGGTAAGATAACCGTAGAAGCGAAACCTGGCAGGGGTTTTAGTGAACAGTGTTTCGCAATTTTTTCAAAGAGAAGAAAATATTTTGGACTTTGACTTAGGCGGTTTCTTGGACGATTTTGAAGAGAATTCAAAGGGGTTTCATCAGGTATGAATTATTGGACTTGGATTATATTATTATGGTGTAAAAATATGGATTAATCACTGAATTTCAAGGAATTAAAGGTTAAAATGGAGGTTAGGGCTTGAAACTTAAGAGAGTTTGAATTGATGATTTGAGGGGTCAAATGTACTCTGATTCTTGTGTATTTGGTATATACGGACTCGTGGCAAGACGAGAAATCCGATGATGTAAATTTCATAATTTTTCAGGAAGTTAGCTTGGGGCTCGGGTTTTGCCAACTTCGTGTTTTGGGTGTTTTTTGAGTTCTTTCGATTGGGTTATGTTCCATTAGCTTATTATAATGTATTCCTTGTGATTTTGGCCAGATTCGATGCGCGAGGAGGTTGATTCTAGAGGAAGAGGCTTGGCGGACTGGTTCGGTAGCTAGTTTGAGGTGTGTAATTGATGTAACTGTTACTCTAAGGGTTTCAAACCCCGTACTTTCACATCGTATTGCTATATTAAGGCGTGACACGCATTCCACGATAAGTGCGGGGTCATTTACTTTTGGGGATTGAGACTTGGTCCATCCCGAGTGTGATTTTTACTATATGGGCGACTAAGACATATACCTTATCACTGTGAATTGGGCTTATTGTCGTGTTTGGGGCCTTGTGCCAACCTATAGAATCCTTAGGGGATTTTATGTCTTTCACCTCACTTGTGTGCATATCACATACTCTCAGTCATGTATTCTACTATTGAAATAATAAAAGAACAATATTTTAATCATGAATATTAAATGAAAAAGGATAAGTGCGATGAGATATCGATAGTAAGTCATGCCCGATTGGCTATGCATTTAATTGACTAAGATGGGTCGAGGACCCGACTGTGAAGATGATTTCCTTGTTATAGATCATGCTGCATGCCGCAGCGATGATATATTGATATTGAGGCTGTGAGCCTTATTGATGCCACGACATGGCCGTTATCCCGCTTGGGCTGTAGGAGCCCTTCCGGAGTGTATACACACCCCCTGTGAGCGCTATCGACATTAAATAAGTGGAGTGGGATACACGCCGCAGTGGGTACTAGAGTGTACCGTTATATGTGTTGCATTCTTTCATGCATTATCTCTTAACTTTATTACTTTTTGTATATTGTTCCCACTGTGTGTGATATGAACTGCTAGATATAGAGTACTTTGTGCATTTTATGCGTTTTCTTACTTTCAGACTCTAATTATGTTTATTACTCACTAGGTGGGAGTACTCACTTTACTCTGCATCTTGCGTGCAGATCCAGGGCAGTCTCAAGCTGAGTAGATCCAGTTGATCTAGACTTCTTATTCCGGGAGTATTTGAGGTAGCAGTAGGGCATTCATAGCCGATGATTCTCCCTTCTATCCCCATCCTTTATTTTCGCATTCTTAGTTTTAGACGGACTTTGTAGTAGGATGTTACTCTGTGTTTTAGAGGTTCACGATCGTGACACCAGGTCTTTGTCGGGCTGTATTGGTATTTTGTTGGATTTTCCTGAACTGTTATCTGTATTTTAGACATTTGACTTAAATTGTTTTTATCTTCTTCTGTTTAATAAATGGGGTTGTTATTGGAAATGGTCGGGCTTGACTACTAGTGTGCTAGGAATCATCACGACCGGGTTGGAGTCGTGACAAGTTGGTATCATTGCTTAGGTTACTTGGTCTCGCAAATCACAAGCTAGTTTAGTAGAGTCTCACAGATCGGTACGGAGACGTCTATATTTATCCTCGAGATGCTGCATAATCTTTAGGAAAACTTCAAATTCTTGAAATTCTTGTCGTGCGACTTTGTTGATCCAACAACTAAATTCTGTATTCTATTCACTCGCAGAAGGCGAGAACCTGTGCTACAAGACGTGGTGGACGACTACCATTTCCACCCAATAGAAGTTGTGGATGCGACTGTAGTCGTGGTCGAGGCAGAGTAGCAGGGGCCGCACCAATTGACCATCGGTTTTCCCCATTCAGGACCTGCCTCATGTTGTAGAGACTCCAGCAGCACCTGCTCAGGCACCAGTTGTGCCTATTGTGATTTCGGGTCTTTAGGAGGCCCTAGCTCATGTTCTATCAATTTGCACTAGCCTGGCTCAAGCAGTCTCGGGCACTACTACCGCAGCTACTTCTCAGACCGGGGGTGGTCATCAGACCCCACAACTCGCACTCCTGAGCAGGTAGTGCGGGATTTGTAGACACTAGAGGCGCCACCAGTTTAGTAGGTTGCCCCAGTCCAGCTAGTTAGCTTAGTTCAGTCGATTGGGGTTCGAGCTATGCCAGATGATGAGTAGCATCGTCTTGATAGGTTCAGTAGGCTCTCACCTACCACTTTCAGTGGTGTTCCGGATAAGGATGCCTGGGGTTTTCTTGACAAGTGTCGACGTATGCTCCAGACGTATGGATCTTAGAATCAAGCTCTTAGAGGGAGAAGCTGCGGAGATAGTTTGAGTGGCTTCATCAGGGAGATATGACTATGATGCAGTATGATGTGAGATTTTCGGAGTTGGATCATTACGCTCCATGGATGGTCCCGACTGATAGGGAGAGGATTAGGCAATTTGTGGACAGACTCATTTATCTCATCCGTATTCTGATGACTCGAGAACTGATCTTGAGCCATACCTTTAAAGATGCAGTGGATATTGCTCGTGATATTGAGACGGCTCGCCGTTAGGAGAGAGAGGAGAGGGAGGCAAAGAGTATTTGAGGATCAGGTAGCTTCAGTGGTGCTCCGTCTAGGGGCTAGGTTCAGCAGAGTAGAGGTTATTCTTTTAGACTTCATCAGTCAGCTCGTCCAGAGTATCGCAAGGCATCTTCAGGACGTGGTCATCAGGTTTTTCAGCAGGGCCAGTGTTCACTTAGTGCGCTCCCAGCTCAGAGCTCATCATATGCCCATTCACCTTAAGGTACTTCTGCGCAGAGCGCATCAGCTGGTCATTCCGGTGCGAGGGGTTCCTTTCAGTCCCCTTCTCCAATGCTAGGTAGTTACTATGAGTGTGGTGAGTTTGGCCACATGAGGAGATAGTGTCCTCGAATTTATGGTGGTCGGTCTCAGCAAAGGGATCAGCCCTCATCTTCTATTCCATCTACTTTAGTACCATCCCAGTCAGGTAGGGTTGGTGGTCAGGTAGCTAGGGGCCGCCCTAGGGGTGGAGATCGACCTAATGCTGGTCAGGCTTGATTTTATTCTCTTCCAGACATGAGGGATGCCATTGTATTTGATGCGATTATTACAGGTATTATCTTAGTATACCACAGGGATGCTTCTATTTTATTTGATCCCGGATCTACATAATCTTATGTGTCTTCATATTTTTTCCATCATCTGGGTACGACTCGATGGTGTCTTACTTTACTTGTCCATGTATCGACCCCTATGGGTGATACTATTGTTATGGACCATATGTATCGGTCCTGTCTTGTTACTATTGGGGGTCTGGAGACCCGAGTTGATTTGTTTCTTTTGAGCATGGTAGACTTTACTCTTATTCTGGGCATGGACCGGTTATCTCCGAGTCATGCTATTCGGGACTGCCATGCAAAGACAGTCACGTTGGCTATGCCAGGTGTTCCGACGATTGAGTGGCATGGTTCGATTGATTATGTACCCAGCAGGGTAATCTCTTTCCTAAAGGCCCAGCGGATGGTTGGGAAGAGTTGTTTATAATATTTGGCATTTGTGAGAGATTTTAGGGTTGTCTCTTACTCTTGATTGGTTCCCGTTGTGAGGGATTATCCTTATGTGTTTCCAGTAGACCTACCGGCCATGCTACCGGACATGGACATTGATTTCGGTATTGATCTGGTGTCGGGCACTAAGCCCATCTCTGTTCCTCCTTATGGTATGGCACCAGCTGAGTTAGTAGTATTAAAGGAGTAGCTTCAGGAGCTCCTAGATAAGGGGTTCATTCGCCCGAGTGTGTCACTATGAGGTGCACCAGTATTGTTTGTTAAGAAGAAAGATGGAACAATGCATTAATTACAGGCAGTTGAATGAGGTGACAGTGAAGAACAAGTATCCTCTACCACGCATTGATAATTGTTTGACCAGCTCTAGCGAGCGAGGATATTCTCGAAGATTGATCTTCATTCAGGTTTATCACCAACTAAAGATTAGGGATTCTGATATTATGAAGACAACTTTCAAGAAAATATATGGGCATTATGAGTTTCTAGTGATGTCTTTTGGGCTGACTAATGCCCCAGAAGCCTTCATGCATTTGGTGAACAACGTGTTCCGGCCGTATCTGGATTCTTTTGTGATTGTTTTTATTGATGACATCCTGGTGTAATCACGTAGATAGGAGGAGCATGCTCAACATTTGAGAGTAGTGTTACACGGATTGTTAGAGGAGAAGCTCTATGAAAAGTTCTCCTAGTGTGAGTTCTTGCTTGGGTCTGTGTGTTTTTTGGTACACGTGGTGTCTAGTGATGGTATCCAGGTTGACCCAAAGAAGATAGAGGCGGTGTAGAGTTGGCCTAGACCGTCCTCAACCACGGATATTCAGAGTTTCCTCGGTTTGGTAGGGCATTATCATCGGGTTGTCCAGGGTTTTTCAATCTATTGCTTTGTCCTTGACAAAGTTGATGTAGAAGGGTGCATCATTTGTATGGTCAGACAAGTGCGATGAGAGCTTTCAGAAGCTCAAGACAGCTTTAACCAAAACTCCAGTGTTTGTCTTGCCATCAGCTTCAGGTTCTTACACCGTGTATTGTGGTGCTTCGATAGTTGGGATCAGATGTGTATTGATGTAGGAGGGTAGATTTATTGCATTTGCTTCTCATCAAGTGAAACCTCCAGAGAAGAACTACCCCATACATGATTTGGAGTTGGCTGTTATAGTTCATTCTTTGATGATTTTGAGGCACTACTTATATGGCGTATCTTATGAGGTGTATACCGATCATTGCAGTCTTCAACATCTGTTCAAACAGAAGAATCTTAATTTGAGGTAGCGTAGGTGGCTTGAGTTGCTCAAGGATTATGAAATTACCATTTTGTATCACCCAGGGAAGGACAATGTCGTGGCCGATGCTTTGAGCCGAAAGGCGGTAAGTATGGGTAGCTTCGCGTACATTCCAGTTGGTGAGAGGCCTTTTGCAGTTGATGTTTAGGCTTCGGCCAATTAGATGGTGAGGCTAGATATTTCAGATCCTAGTCGGGTGTTGGCTTGTGTGGTATCTCGGTCTTCCTTGTATGACTGCATTAGAGAGTGCCAGTTCGATGATCCACATTTGCTTGTCCTTAAGGACACAGTTCATCATGATGATGTCAGGGATGTGACAATTGATAGTGATGGTGTGTTGAGAATGTAGGGCCGAATTTGCGTGCCCAATAAGGATGGGCTTCGGGAGTTGATATTAGAGGAGGCCCACATCTCATGGTATTCTATTCATCCAGGTGCCGCGAAGATGTACCAGGATTTGAGACAGCACTACTTGTAGAGGAGAATGAAGAAGGATATTGTAAGTCATTGTGATGACCCGGTCGGTCGTTTTTAGAATTTATGCCACGATCCCCCATATACTACTTTCCCTAAGTTCATTTCTGCTATTTTGCTTTGCCGGGACATGCAGAATTAGGATTCGGAGTGTTTTGAGATACTTAGTCTCTTTTAAGGAAGCTTAAGTTGGAAAAAATCAACCAGATATTGACTTATGTGTTAGAGAGATTAAAATGTAAATTTTATGGTTCAGATAGCTTCGTTACGTAATTTGGGACTTAGGAGTGTGTCTGAAATATGTTTTTGTGATGACCGATGTAGAATTAGACTTGAATTGGCAAAGTTAGTATTTTGGTGATTTCCAGTTGATAGGTGAGATTTTGATCCGGGAGTCGAAATGAAATTTTGAGAGTTGCTGTAGCTTCGTTAGGTGATATGGGATATGTGCGAAATTTCAGCTCATTCGGACGTGTGTTGGATAGGTTTTTGATCGAATGTTTGTTTTAGAAGTTTTAAAAGAACTTAGACTTAAACGATGTAAATTAATAATTTTTGCATTAGTTGAGGTGTTTTGACGATTGGAACATGTTTGGATAATGTTTTAAGACATATTGATGCATTTCGTTGAGGTCCCGGTGTCACGACCCGGATTTTCCCCCAACATCGGGATCGTGATGGCGCCTACTCGTGGTAGCTAGGCAAGCCACTATATTCATACTATCCTGTTTTTAATACAATTTCATAATTTATTTATCAACAAACCATAACTTTAATTAAATAAGTGCGAAATACTTTATCGAATTAGAAATAACTAGTTACAAGGTAAAAATCATACTGAAATTCTCTACCCAAGACATGGAGTCACCAACTCACGAACTACTATGGAATACTACACATAAAAGTTTTGAAATAAATATAACATAATTCTGTTTGTCTCGGAACAATGAAACTACAGCCAATAACATAAATAAAGAGAGAGACGCCGGGCTTGCGGACGTCTGCAAGCTACCTTGGTCTCAAATGTGATAAACTCCCACGCAATCGATTTATTGCTGCTGCTCCTGATCGTAACCTGGACCTGTGCAAAAACGCACAGAAGTGTAGCATCAGCACAACCGACCCCATGTTTTGGTAAGTGCCTGGCCTAACCCCGGCAAAGTAGTGACAAGGCTAGACAGGACTTACTAAAATCAACCTGTGCAGATATACATACATACACATATACATATATATATATATATATTATAAGGAAATACTCTGCTCTGCAATAACAGCCAATAACTCATAATATCCAGATTAATCTAATCACAGAATTAAGTCTTACTTTCGTATCTCAATTCTTTACTTTTCTTTTCTTATCTTGTGGTAGGCGTACCACCCGCTCCCAAATATATCAATAGGCTACCGGTAACTATGGCCAATGCCAAGATTCAAATCACTTTGTGGTCGGCGTGCCACACAATCCCATTTCTTATCATAAAAGTGGTCGGTGCGCCACACGATCCCAATTCTTTAATATATATATTACCACAATTAACAAGAATTAACCAAGTAATAACACAATAAGGAATATCTCAAAAGAACTCACAATTAACAACGGTTAATAAGTTCACAAGGAAAACAAAGTATAATGGAAACACAAGTAATATCAAGTCAAGGAATAGCAGATAGTTGCACGGCATCACCCAAATAAATATAATGAAAAAACAAGTAATATCAAGTCAAGGAATGGCAAATAGTTGCACGGCATCACCCTTCGTGCTTTTACTCTCATCCTCACCAAATAAGTAAATAAAGTGCACGGCATCACCCTTCGTGCTTTTACTCTCATCCTCACCAAATAAGCAAATAAAGTGCACGGCATTACCCTTCGTGCTTTTACTCTCATCCTCACATCCATAGTATGGCATGATCCTTCGTACATGGTTCAATAACAAGGCACGGCATGATCCTTCGTGCATAATCAATAAAACATGGCACGACATTAACCTTCGTGCATAAATAATAAAACATGGCACGGCATTAACCTTCGTGCATAATCAATAACAAGGCACGACATTAACCTTCGTGCATAAATAATAAAACATGGCACGGCATCACCCTTCGTGCATTATCACTCTTCCTCACCCAAATAACAATCACAGTTAAGGGCAGAGAAAGAAAACAAAAAATCATGAACCGTCCCGGCAAGGGACACAATAATCATTCTACAACCCGGCAAGGGTTCAACAATTTATCTTCAAAATATCTCACAACAAATATCAACAACGACTCACGGTCATGCTAGACGCCGGTGTATGGATGCTCGTCACCACAGCCCATACACCGCACTCGATCACATAGCACATAATCCTATTCCCTCAAGCTAGGATAGAACAAACACTTACCTCGAATGTTTATGAACAATTCAATCCGTGGCAATGCCTTTTCCTTTCAAATTTGGCTCCAATCCAATCGTATCTATACACAATTGATTTAATATCATTAATACTACTCAACAAACTAATTCATAAGGCTAATTACAGCTTTTACAACATTCTGCCCGGAATAGTGAATTCGACCCCGGGCCCACATGGTCGGAACTCGGGGTTCGGACCAAAATCCGGTTACCCATTCCCCCATGAGTTCATGTATATGATTTGTTTCAAAATCGGACCTCAATTCGAGGTCCAATTTCCCAATTTATGAAAAACCCTATATTCTAACAAAAACAAGAAATTCTACCATGAAAACCTTTGATTTCTATTGAAAAACATGTTTAATGATGTTAGGAATTGAAAGAATTAAGTAAAAAGTGACTTACAATTGTTTTGAAGAAGAAGGAATCCGTGAAGAATCGCAAATGGGTGTTTTTGGTTTGTAAAAAGTGAAGAAATGAACTGAAAATCGTGTTTTACAGGTCTCGGTGTTCGCATTTGCGAACATGGGTTCGCAATTGCGAACCCCGACCAATTTCTGGAGTTTGAAAAATAAGCTAAGGCTGGGAAGTTCGCATTTGCGAAGTCTAGGAAATTACTGGGGATTTCGCATTTGCGAAATAAGGTTCGCATTTGCGAACCAGCAGGCTTCTGGGCTTATTCGCAATTGCGACACATTCTTCGCAATTGCGAAGACAGGCAATTTCTGAAGGCCTCGCATTTGCGAGGTTAAGTTCGCAATTGCGAACTATGGTCCAGGTGTTCCAGTGTCGCATTTGCGACACTTTGTTCGCATTTGCGAACTTGGTTGGTTCTGGAAGGCATCGCATTTGCGATAATGGGTTCGCATTTGCGAACCCAGCCTTGAACTGCCTTCTTCGCATTTGCGAGAAATTCTTCGCAAATGCGAAGCCAACAGCCGGGTGAAAAACCAGCAGTGCATAAACTCAGAAATTGATCCTACGGCCTATCAAATCTTTACCCGAGCCCCCGGGCTCCAAACCAAACATGTACACAACCTCAAAAACACATTATGAACTTGTTCGTGCGATCACATCGCCAATATCACATCGTTTTCATCAAATCAAGCCTCAAATTCATGATTTTCATACTTTTGGTTTTCAAAACTTTCAAACTTGGAACTCAAGGTCCAAAACATCTCAAACGACATCCGAATGTCACCAAACTTTACGGAAATCACATATATAATATTTAAGACTTGTACCGGGCGTCGGAACCAAAATACGAGCCCGATACCAAGGTCAATTAATTCATTTTCTTTAACAATTACATCAAAAACAATTTGATAGAAAAATTCATAACTTGGGCTCTAGGCCTCAGAATTCGACTCCGGACGCATGTCCAAGTCCCATATTTTCCTACGGACCTCTCGGGACCATCCAATCTCGGGGCCCGGGTTCGTTTACCAAAAGTGTTGACCGAAGTCAACCATATCAATATTAATATCATTTTTATACAAATTTCTCATAAAATTCATATTTTCTATCACAAAAATCTTTCCGGCTACAAGCTCAGATCGTGCACGTAAATCGAGGCAACATGGAATGAGGTTTTCAAGGCCTCAGAAGCTCGAAATGATTAATAAAATAAGTGATGACCCTTTGAGTCGTCACAATCTCCACCTCTAAAACAACCGTTCATCCTCGAACGGACAAAAGAAAGAAGTACCCGAGTCAGGAAACAAGTGTGGGTAGCGGCTCCGCATATCAGACTCGGACTCCCAGGTCGATGCCTCAGGAGGCTGACCTCTCCACTGAACACGCACAGAAGGATAACTCTTCGACCTCAACTGTCGAACCTGCCGGTCTAGAATGGCTACCGACTCCTCCTCGTAAGATAGATCATTGTCCAATTGGACAGTACTGAAGTCTAACACATGTGTGGGATCGCCGTGGTATCTCCGAAGCATAGATACGTGAAAAACTGGATGCACGGCTGATAAGCTAGGCGGCAAAGCTAATCTGTAAACCACCCCTCCCACTCTGTCTAGAATCTCAAATGGACCAATATACCTAGGGCTGAGCTTGCCCTTCTTCCCGAACCTTATCACGCCCTTCATAGGTGACACTCGGAGCAATACTCGCTCCCAATCATGAAAGTTATATCTCGAACCTTGCGATCTGCATAGCTCTTTTGTCTAGACTGAGCTGTGCGAAGCCTATCTTGAATAATCTTGACCTTATCTAAGGCCTCCTGAAATAAATCTGTACCGAATAACCGAGTTTCTCCCGGTTCAAACCATCCAACCGGAGAACGACACCGCCTACCATAAAACGCTTCATAAGGAGCCATATGGATGCTCGATTGATAACTATTATTATAAGCAAACTCTGCCAAAGGCAGGAATTGATCCCATCAGCATCTAAGGTGACCTGATTAGCACCTCCTCGCCGAACCGTGTCTCTAAGGTCACATAAATAGGAATCATTATATTGTTGATCGCGGATATGCTCCAATAATGAAGAGAGAGCGATCGCACAAGCTAGTGCTCGACTAGGCTCAGAAATATCCAACCTCACAAATCGATTGGCCAAGGACTGAACATCCAAAGCAATTGGCCTCTGATTGACTGGAATATAAACAAGGCTGCCCATACTGGCTGACTTCCTACTCAAAGCGTCAGCCACCACGTTTGCTTTTTCCCTGAAGATATAAAAGGGTGACATCAAAATCTTTCCGCAATACCAGCCACCTTCTCTGCCTCAAATTCAACTCTTTTGTTTAAACAAATACTGAAGACTCTTATGATCGGTGTATACTTCACATACTACACCATACAAATAATGCCTTCAGATCTTCAATGCGTGAATAATCGCCGCAAATTCTAGATCATGCACTGGGTAATTCTTTTCATGCATCTTCAACTTCCTCGAAGCATAGGCAATAACCTTGCCATCCTGCATCAACACTGCACCAAGCCCAATACGGGAAGCATCACAATAATCAGTATAAGGTCTCGTACCTGTGGGTAAAATCAATACCGGTGCTGTGGTCATGGCTGTCTTGAGCTTTTGAAAGCTCGCCTCACATTCATCCTGACCATTCAAATTGAACACCTTTCTGTGTCAATCTGGTCAGTGGGGTTGCAATAGATGAAAACCCCTCCACAAATCGCCGATAATAACCCGCTAATCCCAAGAAACTCCAAATCTCTCTGGCTGATGTTAGTCTAGGTCAGTCCTTGACTGCCTCAATCTTCTTCGGATCAACCTGAATACCTGCTGCCGTCACAATATGACCCAGGAATGCAACTGAACTTAGCCAAAATTCACACTTCAAAATTTTTGCATATAGTTGGCTATCTTTCAGAGTCTGCAAAGTCACTCTGAGATGTTGCGCATTCTCCTCATGACTGCAGGAGTATGTCAATATGGAAATAATGAAGACTACAACGAACAATTCTAAATAAGGCACGAACACACTCATGTGTATGCACATATCCATGACTCTGAAGTCTGGCCATAAGAGTTATTCTTAAATTACAACATTGTCAATTAACCCTGTTATCAAATACCTTATTCTACAAATCCCACTTTACTCAGAATGAGGTATGGTGACCTCGTGATTATTTTCCCGAATTAATGCGTCATATTTATCCTTACCTGGTGCTCATCTCAAAGGCTAAGCTCAACGGTTTCAAAATAGAAATGGCTAAATGAATAGAAACTATACAAGAATTGTCAAATAGTCCTAACGGACATGACTCTTATTTACGAATGCGATACGAAAATATTAATTCATAAAAGAAGAATTTTAAACACATAAACTCTTACTACCAGGACCCAGTCCTCATATGATATCCACCGCAACTTGAAGCTCGGCTTAGAAATATTTCACATTATGCCAAAAATTGGAGGATCTCATCCTCAACTCTGAATCACAGTGCTTGCACATCATATAATCTGAAATTTTTCATTTCCTTTCTTTCTTCCTTTCAATAATTGTCCGTCAAAGATAATCACGACATAAAATGAACCCTCATACTGATAGGGCACACAATTAACGATTAAAATTAGTTATTCCGAGAATTATATCAAAACCCACTGTAATAAGTAATATAAAGTCACTCTTAGTCTCATGGATATTTAGTGACTAACACCCAATAATAGGGATGTCTATCCTCATGTAATATCTCAACGGGAGTATTTCCCTAAGTAGTATGATTACGATGCTCGCTCATGAATGGAGCATGTTAAACAGACTCGCCTAAATTTTGTTTCAAAAACCAAATCAAATTAAGGGAAAATTATTCTGTTTATAACAATCTGAATTATACACGTGATGACACCATCTGGTGTAGTGACCTCCCTCGTACCATAAATATTATATCAATGGTTGGGTCTCCACCTCTAGGATTTTCATCTCCACCTCTAACATCCTGACCTATACATTTGGCTGGCCATGTAGGATAAATATTAACTGCAATGGAGCGTGTAGCCTGAGTGCTTTCCTAAAATTATATTTCTCCAAAATTCCACATTCACAACAATTCCTTTAAGGCTCAGTTAACTTGTTGTTCATGACAATATATATTCGGACACAGTCATTGTGACCTGGTACAACCGTTCAGATCGCATATACTACATATTGCAGAGAATCTCGGGGGTGACGTGTTCAGAACATTTTCTTAAAATAGATTTTAGTAGATAGCGTTGCGTTGGCCGGCTTGCCCTCTTCGTAGGCTTGTCACAAACATCGACGGCCAATTTTCTCTTTTGCTATGTTGGCTTAACACCGCTGAGCTACCCCATTCACTCATATACTCTTCGTCATTCTCTGGGGGCGATTCTTACACCACGAAAAAAACCAACCTTAAATATGTATAAATTATTTGGAGGACCTTTCCGTACCATATATATACATTCCAATAACTCATCATATTTGTCCTTCACAACTCCATCACATCGACCGGACGTCTAGGTCCGTTGAAACCCAACACGATTTGTTAGGTGATCTCCTGATATAATTGCATCTTCCGTTGGGACCATAACTGGTGTGGTAAATACATTATCTTCCCGATACTTTTGTTTGCCCTCCGTAGCACAGTAAAATAAACCCCCTCGCATTCGACTATTCCCACGTTCTGTAATTCCTCAAAACAGCGGTCAAGCACGATCCTGTGGGTTCTCAAAAGATGCACCGCTGAAGGTGGTAGGGAAAAGTTTGGTGAAACATATCCGTCCTCCGTAAAACTTTTGAAGGCATAGTTGATCTATCACCAGCATGTGCCATTGTCGGCTGAAGAAGCAGTACATGCCTTCGCCGTTCGTGGGAAGACAAGAGTAGAAATTCAACTTAACATTTTGAAGAACAAATTCGCACAATAAGAAAGAACAAATGAGAAACTTTTTCCTAACTCAATAGACTCTGGAGGACAAGTACAGACGTCTCCGTACTTACCTCTCAAACTCTACTAAGCTTGTTCGTGAGTGGTGAGACCTATGTAACCTAGAGCTCTGATACCAACTTGTCACGACCCGTATTTTCCCCCAACATCGGGATCGTGATGGCGCCTACTCGTGGTAGCTAGGCAAGCCACTATATTCATACTATCCTGTTTTTAAAACAATTTCATAATTTATTTATCAACAAACCATAACTTTAATTAAATAAGTGCGGAATACTTTATCGAATTAGAAATAAATATTTAGAAGGTAAAAATCATACTGAAATTCTCTACCCAAGACATGGAGTCACCAACTCACGAACTACTATGGAATACTACACATAAAAGTTTGAAAGAAATATAACATAATTCTGTTTGTCTCGGAACAATGAGACTACAGCTAATAACATAAATAAAGAGAGAGACACCGGGCTTGCGGACATTTGCAAGCTACCTTGGTCTCAAATGTGATCAACTCCCATGCAATCGATTTACTGTTGCTGCTCCTGATCGTAACCTGGACCTCTGGTTCAACGCCACTTGTTGTGGCATTGAACCTGTCAGATTCTTTATGACAGGTTCAACGCCACAATAAGTAGCGTTGTACAATAACGTCCGTTATATACAACGCCGCTTATTGTGGCGTTGTATATATATATATATATATATATATATATATATATATATATATATATATGTACATAAACATTTATAAGGAAATACTCTATTCTGCAATAACATCCAATAACTCATAATATCCAGATTAATCTAATCAACAGAATTAAGTCTTACTTTCGTATCTCAATTCTTTACTTTTCTTTTCTTATCTTGTGGTAGGCGTACCACCCGCTCCCAAATATATCAATAGGCTACCGGCAACTATGGCCAATGCCAAGATTCAAATCACTTTGTGGTCGGCGTGCCACACGATCCCATTTCTTTTCATAAAAGTGGTCGGCGCACCACACGATCCCAATTCTTTAATATATATATTACCACAATTAACAAGAATTAACCAAGTAATAACACAATAAGGAATATCTCAAAAGAACCTACAATTAACAACGGTTAATAAGTTCACAAGGAAAACAAAGTATAATGGAAACACAAGTAATATCAAGTCAAGGAATAGCAGATAGTTGCACGGCATCACCCAAATAAAATATAATGGAAAAACAAGTAATATCAAGTCAAGGAATGGCAAATAGTTGCACGGCATCACCCTTCGTGCTTTTACTCTCATCCTCACCAAATAAGTAAATAAAGTGCACGGCATCACCCTTCATGCTTTTACTCTCATCCTCACCAAATAAGCAAATAAAGTGCACGGCATCACCCTTCGTGCTTTTACTCTCATCCTCACATCCATAGTAAGGCATGATCCTTCGTACATGGTTCAATAACAAGGCACGGCATGATCCTTCGTGCATAATCAATAAAACATGGCACGGCATTAACCTTCGTGCATAAATAATAAAACATGGCACGGCATTAACCTTCGTGCATAATCAATAACAAGGCACGGCATTAACCTTCGTGCATAAATAATAAAACATGGCACGGCATCACCCTTCGTGCATTATCACTCTTCCTCACCCAAATAACAATCACGGTTAAGGGCAGAGAAAGAAAACAACAAATCATGAACCGTCCCGGCAAGGGACACAATAATCATTCTACAACCCGGCAAGGGTTCAACAATTTATCTTCAAAATATCTCACAACAAATATCAACAACGACTCACGGTTATACTAGACGCCAGTGTATGGATGCTCGTCACCACAGCCCATACACCGCACTCGATCACATAGCACATAATCCTATTCCCTCAAGCTAGGATAGAACAAAGACTTACCTCGAATGTTTATGAACAATTCAATCCGTGGCAATGCCTTTTCCTTTCAAATTTGGCTCCAATCCAATCGTATCTATACACAATTGATTTAATATCATCAATACTACTCAACAAACTAATTCATAAGGCTAATTACAACTTTTACAACATTCTGCCCGAAATAGTGAATTTCGACCCCGGGCCCACATGGTCGGAAGTCGGGGTTCGGACCAAAATCCGGTTACCCATCCCCCCACGAGTTCATGTATATGATTTGTTTCAAAATTGGACCTCAATTCGAGGTCCAATTTCCCAATTTATGAAAAACCCTATATTCTAACAAAAACAAGAAATTCTACCATGAAAACCTTTGATTTCTATTGAAAAACATGTTTAATGATGTTAGGAATTGAAAGAATTAAGTAAAAAGTGACTTACAATTGTTTTGAAGAAGAAGGAATCCGTGAAGAATCGCAAATGGGTGTTTTTGGTTTGTAAAAAGTGAAGAAATGAACCGAAAATCGTGTTTTACAGGTCTCTGTGTTCGCATTTGCGAACATGGGTTCGCAATTGCGAACCCTTACCAATTTTTGGAGTTTGAAAAATAAGCTAAGGCTGGGAAGTTCGCATTTGCAAACATTTATTCGCATTTGCGAAGTATAGGCAGTTACTGGGGATTTCGCATTTGCGAAATAAGGTTCGCATTTGCGAACCAGCAGGCTTCTGGGCTTCTTCGCAATTGCGACACATTCTTCGCAATTGCGACACATTCTTCGCAATTGCGAAGACAGGCAATTACTGAAGGCCTCGCATTTGCGAGGTTAAGTTCGCAATTGCGAACTATGGTCTAGGTGTGCCAGTGTCGCATTTGCGACACTAAGTTCGCATTTGCGAACTTGGTTGGTTCTGGCATGCATCGCATTTGCGATAATGGGTTCGCATTTGCGAACCCAGCCTTGAACTGCTCCCTTCGCAATTGCGAGAAATACTTCGCAATTGCGAAGCCAACAGCTGGGTGAAAAACCAGTAGTGCAAAAATTCAGAATTTAATCCAACGGCCTATCAAATCTTTACCCGAGACCCCCGGGCTCCAAACCAAACATGTACACAACCTCAAAAACACATTATGAACTTGTTCGTGCGATCACATCGCCAATATCACATCGTTTTCATCAAATCAAGCCTCAAATTCATGATTTTCATACTCTTGGTTTTCAAAACTTTCAAACTTGGAACTCAAGGTCCAAAACATCTCAAACGACATCCGAATGTCACCAAACTTTCCATAAATCACATATATAATATTTAAGACTTGTACCGGGCGTCGGAACCAAAATACGAGCCCGATACCAAGGTCAATTAATTCATTTCCTTTAACAATTACATCAAAAACAATTTTATAGAAAAATTCATAACTTGGGCTCTAGGCCTCGAATTCGACTCCGGACGCATGTCCAAGTCCTATATTTTCCTATGGACCTCTCGGGACCATCCAATCTCGGGGCCCGGGTCCGTTTACCAAAAGTGTTGACCAAAGTCAACCATATCAATATTAATATCATTTTTATCCAAATTTCTCATAAAATTCATATTTTCTATCACAAAAATCTTTCCGCTACAAGCTCGGATCGTGTACGTGAATCGAGGCAACATGGAATGAGGTTTTCAAGGCCTCAGAAGCTCTAAATGATTAATAAAATAAGTGATAACCCTTTGGGTCGTCACACCCGGGGGCCTCGAGTGTATTTTGGAAGGTTAACGGATTGATTTAGGCACGAAAAATAAAGCTGCTATATTTTTTGACAGTTGTATGAATAGTAGTTTTGAACAATGCCATGAACAGCGCCCGTAACAGTATCCGCGAATAGTGCCCCGTAATAGTATCCATGGATAGTACCATTAACAGTGCCCCATGAATAGTAACACGGGTTAGGAGTGCATGTGAATAATTTCTGACATATTGTTTTTCAAGTTCTCAAAATGGGACGAACCCATTTTCCATTTTTACCAATTTGGAACTTGGATAAGGCGATTCTTCGAGAGGTTATTGAGGAGAACAATGGGGTGAGTATTTTTAACTCAATTTTGGTTGTATAACTCGAATCTATCACAAATTTTGGTGTTTAATCTGGAATTTTGTTGAAAATGGTAGAAAATTCTCTTGGATAGAATCATTTATTTGAGGGTCGAAATGATATGGGAATTTTATAAATTTTGTAGGGTTAGACTCAGGAGAGTGCGAGGTTTATGAAAATGTCAATTTTATCCGGTTTTGAGACGTGGGGCCCGAGGGGTATTTTGGTCATTTTATATAATTTCACGTATTAGCTTAGAATTTAATAGTATAATAAATTACTTGAATTATTATTTACATTATGCAATTTAATTGAATAGATTTGAGCCATTTGGAGTCGAATACTCATGGCAAGAACGTGATTTTGGATGGAATTTTGAGCCGGTTCGAGGTAAGTGGCTTGTCTAACCTTGTGTGGGGAATTTGTCCCTTAGGATGTGATATGTGGTAATTGAATGCATTGTACGTGAGGTGACAAGCGGGTACTTGATCTAAGTGTTGAAAACCCAAATTTTACTTAAATTACATGTACTGAGTTTGTTTCGTATCTGTTATATTCTACTAGCTATTATAGGTTATGCTGGTATAAAAAAGCATGTTGACTTGATCCAAATTGCATATTTGCTTAATTTTCCTTAATTGAAATTACGTAGAGCATGTTGGGCCAGAATTATTTATTTCCTTTGTATTGTTATACTTCAATTTCTCAATATTTCTCTGATCTTGGTTATGGATTTACATTGGGATTACGGATGTGGGATTCTAGTAGCTCCACCCTTATTTCTTTACTTTTGCACCACAGGTTCGATTCCTGGGAGATCCCCCTGCACGTGTTATGTTATAAGACTGAGAGTGCGGGATACTAAGAGATCCCTGGCATAGAAATGATTATATATTGTGGATACCAAGAGATCCCCGAATTATATATTGAGGATACCAAGAGATCTCTGAATTATATATTGTGGATACTAATAGATCGAAGAATTGTTATTGAGGATACCCAGAGATCCTCGAGATACCAAGAGATCCCTGAATTATATATTGTGGATACCAAAGATCCCTGAATTATTATTGAGGATACCAAGAGATCCTCGGGATACCAAGAGATCCCTGAATTATTATTGTGGATACCAAGAGATCCTAGAATCTTTATTGAGGATACCAAGAGATCTTCGGGATACTAAGAGATCCCCAAACGATTTATTGAGGATACCAAGATATCCTCGGGATACCAGGAGATCCCCGATGTTTAAATATCTGGTTGTGATTTAAACCTCTATTCAATGATTGTGTTGTTCTATGTTATTGTTTTACTTATTTTCTTGTTGTCTTTCTACTGCAATTATACTCATATTGTCTCCTCGTTATTATATTGATTACTATGTTTTACCTCATTAGGGACTTGACCTTCCTCGTCACGACCTAATCGACGTTATGCTTGGCACTTAATGAGTACCACTGTGGTGTACTCATGCCTCTTCTGCGCATGTTTTTCATGTACAGCTCTAGGTACCATGCGCTATATTCGGAGACTTGAGGTACATTTGCCGCATCCGCAGACCGAAGAGTCTCCTTCTACTATATCTTGTAGTTAGCAGTTCCATTTCATGTATTCAGTTGTTGTAGACATTTCCGGATGTTAGAGTTGTATCTTATGATTCTCTTAGCATGTGTTGCCCGTGGGTTTCCGGGTCTTTGGGATAGTTTTAGAATGCGAAGTGTTAATGTGTATGTACCAGGAGGAAATTATATACATTATTCCTATTACTTAGTTTTGATTGTAAATTCTGCAAGGTGTTAGGCTTACATGGTCGCGAAGACTAGGTGCCGTCACGATGTGTTCACAATTAGTTAACTAGGGTTGTGACTGTCATGTAGCTTGGTGTCTCAACTGTCAGCATGTCAAGTATGAGCATCAAAGACCTGGTGGTGTACTTCACCATATGGATATTCCCTAGTGGAAATGGGAAATGATTACTATGGACTTTGTGTGTGGTCTCCCTCAGACAACGAGGAAGTTTGATTCGATTTGGGTGATTGTGGATCAGCTGACAAGTCTGCGCACTTCACTCCGGTGTGTACTACCTATTCTTCGGAACGGTTATCAAAAATTTTCATCCGAGATATTGTACGGTTGCATGGGGTCCCAGTTTCCATTATATCAGATAGGGCTACTTAGTTTACTTCTCAGTTTCGGAGGACGTTTTAGTGCGAGTTGGGTACAAAGGTAGAGCTGAGCACAGCGTATCATCCTGAGACAGACGGACAGTCCGAGCGTACCATTCAGATATTGGAGGACATGTTGCGTGCTTGTGTTATTGACTTTGGAGTTTCTTAGGCTGATTTCTTGCCACTTTCAGAGTTTGCTTACAACAACAGCTATCAATCTAGCATTCAGATGGCGCTATATGAGGCCTTATATAGGAAATGGTGTAGATCTCTTGTTTGTTGGTTTGAGCCCGGCGAGGCTAGGTTGTTGGAGACAGAGTTGGTCCAGGATGCCTTAGATAAAGTGAAAGTGATTCAGGAGAGACTTCGTACAACTCAGTCACATTTGAAGAGTTATGCGGATTGGAATGTCCGAGATGTATCTTATATGGTGGGCGAGAAGGTCTTGCTGAAGGTTTCGCCTATGAAGGACGTCATGCGGTTCGGGGGAGAAAGGGAAGCTGAGTCCGAGGTTCATTGGCCCTTTTGAGATACTTAGGAGGATCAGTGAGATGGCCTATTTGCTTGCTTTACCCCCAGCCTGTCAGGAGTTCATCCGGTATTTCATGTGTTTATTCTCCGAAAGTATGTTAGGGACCCATCCTATGTGTTAGACTTCACTACAGTACAGTTGGATGATGATTTGTTCTAGGATGTGGAGCCAATAGCTATTTTGGGCCGTCAGGTTCGGAGATTGAGGTCAAAGGATATAGCTTCAATGAAGGTGGAGTGGAGAGGTCGGCCAGTGGAGGAGGCTACGTGGGAGACTGAGCGGGAGATACAGAAAAGATATTCTCACTTGCTTGAGACTACAGGTATGTTTCTTGACCCACTCGAGGACGAGCGTTTGTTTTAGTTGGGGAGGATGTACGAGCCGGCTTGTCATCACGTGAGTTACTTCCCCATTTTCCTCATATTGTGTTCCACTATGTTTCAATATTAGTGTTTGAGTTGATCGGGTAGTGTTGGATTGGTTTTAGTTAGAAATGAGGCACTTAGCCTCATAGAAGGAAGCTTGCCTTGCAAAAGTCAATCGGATGTTGACTAAATAGTTAGAGGGATCGGATGTGAATTTCGGTGATTCGGTTATCTTTGGGGGATGATTTGTGACTTAGGACTGCAATCGGAATTGCATTTGGAGGTCCGGTGTATAATTAGGTTTGAATTGGCGAAGTTTTAATTTTGGCAAATTTCGGTTGATAAGTGAGAGTTTGATCCAAGGGTCAGAATGGAATTTCAATAGTTGAAGTAGCTTCATTAGGTGATTTCGGATATTTCGGCAAATGTTTATGTCATTCGGGCGTCGTTCGGTAGGGTATTTGATCGAATGCGTATTATGGATGTTTTGAAGAAACTTAGGCTTGAATTCGATGTGATTTAATGGTTTTAGTGTTGTTTGACGTGTTTTGAGGATTGAAACAAGTTTGAATAAGGTTTTAGGATTTGTTGATGCCTTTGGTTGAGGTCCCGAGGGCCTCGGTGTGATTTCGGGTGGTTTAACGGGAGTTTCGAAGCATGTTACAGGTTTGGTTTTTCTGACTTCTAGTATTTCCGCATCTGCAGAAAAGGAGCCGCAGAAATGATTCTGTACATCCGGCTAAGGGGTCATAAAAGCGATTCTGGGAGGCTTGGAACTCTTCCGCAAAAGCGGACAAAGGTCCGCACAAGCGACAACCGCATGTGTGATTTAAGACCACAGAAGCGGTCCCTAGAGATTTAAGTCAGACCATATAAATGGTCATTTGGATGCAAATGCGGTGACCACATGTGCGGTAAGATAATCGCGAAAGCGAAACTTGGCAGGGGTTTCAGTGAACAGTGTTTCACGATTTTTTGAAAGAGAAGAAAATATTTTGGACTTTCACTTAGGCGATTTCTTGGGTGATTTTGAAGAGAATTCGAAGGGGTTTCATCATGTATGAATTATTGGACTCGGATTGTGTTATTATGGTGTAAACACATGGATTAATCACTGAATTTCAATGAAGAAAAGGTTAAAAATGGAGGTCAGGGCTTGAAACTTAAAAGAGTTTGAATTAATGATTTGACAGGGTCAAATGGACTTCGATTCTTGTGTATTTGGTATGTACAGACTCGTGGCGAGACGAGGAATCCGATTATGTGAATTTAGTTATTTTTTGAGAAGTGGGCTTGGGGCTCGGGTTTTTCCAACTTCTTGGTTTGGGTGGTTTTCGTGTTCTTTCGAATGGGTTATGTTCCATTAGCTTATTATAATGTATTCCTTAGGACTTTGGCCAAATTCGGCACACGAGGGGGTTTATTCTAGAGGAAAAGGCTTGGCGGACTAGTTCGAAAGCGGGTTTGAGGTGAGTAGTTGATGTAACTGTTGCTCTGCGTGTTTGAAACCCTGGACTTTCACATCTTGACGCTATATTGAGGCGTGACACGCATTCCATGATGAGTTTAGGGTCATTTGCGGTTGGGGATTGAGACTTGGTCCATCTCGAGTGTGATTTTTACTATATGGGTGATTGAGACGCATACTGGTTCACATCCAAAAAACGGTCGAAGTCAATATAATCCGGTCAATTAAGTCCAGAGTCGATCCCACATGGAATTAACCTACCAACTGCAACTTTCACAACCCAAGAACACTTCTGAAGCAAGTTCCCAAACTTTGAGTACCCAAGAACACTTCTAAAACAAGTTCCCAAACTTTGAGTATATTTTTGTGAGTTTTCTAACAACTACTTTTGCAAGAATTAAAAGACTTAAAACAAAGAATTGAATATTAGGTAAATAATATAGAAAAAGGCTAAGGTATTGATTTCCACTATTGATGGAATCCCTTATGTTTATGCTCATACAAATTATCAATATATTCTATTAATCATGAACGATATTTTTACCGTAATTCTCTCCCGAGCAACTACAATAATTAACTAGTGCACTCTCCCGAGCTACCCTAGCTAGCTATAATTTGAATAGTTCAATTAAGATTGCACCAAAGGTTTCGTTTTTCCTAATCCCACCTTTACGCCTAAAGTTACAGATTCCTCCAATAACCTAGGTGTGGTGTTGTTCAACAACATACCTAAATATGCACTCTTTTCCAAGTTATGCACACTAAATAGGCACGGCTAATTGGGGATCCTACCAATTAACTACAACAAGAACGAAGTTGAACAAATAGAAATCTAGCTAACAATTTGTAATCACATAAACGAGAAGTTCATCACCCAATAGGTTCCATCAAAACCTTAGATAAGGAATTAGCTACTCATGATCAAACAAAAAAGAATAATAATTGAATTCATAATCAAAGAATCAATATAAAAGAAAAAATAAGTTGAGAGAGTTCTCTCTTACTAATAATCTTGCAAAAGTAGGTAATAATACAATGCTTGCCACTCTTGGGTGAAATCTAGGCTTATATAGAGGGTTTAGGTCACAAAATGTGAGTTTTGACAAAGTTAGCCTTCAAATTTTCGGCATCTTCCGCGGTTCATTCGCGCTCGGGAGCGAACCGCGAACAGAACACTCCTCTGAATCTTCAAAAGTTCCGCGAGCAGGATTTTCCGCGGTTCATCCGAGGTCTCGAATGAACCGCGATGTTTCACCCTGTTCATTTTGGAATATGGAAAAACTCAAAACGTGAAAGTTGTAGCCCTTTGAGTTGGATTTCCAACCATATATTATGGAGCCATAATGGAGTTCTGAGAGAAAGGTTATGTCCAATTTGCTAGACAGTGTGCAATATGCCTCATCGATTCTTCGCTTGTACTACACTATCAAATTTAACCCCCAAACACGATCCCGGCTTAATTCCTTCAGCTTTTACTAAGACATCAAAGCTCCAAATTACTTAAATTCATTCCATAACATCTATATAGCTCGGAATCACACCTTCCCGGCTATTTTCAACATAATTTCTTTACTTGTACCACACTTTGGCCTTTTTCACCATCGTTTGACTCCAAAACTTGCTCTTTTAGTCTTCATTAGCTCATGTGTACCTATAACACACTAAGAACACTAATAAAAGTATTTTGTCGTCATAAACAATATCAAAACAACAATAAAGCGTGATTATTTAGGGTATAAATATAGTCAAATTTACCTACTATCAATACACCACACTTAAACCTTTGCTCGTCCTCGAGCAACCTTAATCACACTTTAGGCCAATTTTATTAATGCCTCCCCCAAAATATGTCACAAAAGCTATCTTTCATGATTGACCTAAGACCTGCACAATCCTTACCTAACCGTAAACTCAAATGCCAGCACATTATTGCTTACTCTAGTTATTATCACAGACTTGCAAATTTACCTTTTTCTTCTAGAGTTACATGCCCTCACACAATTTATTGAGAGAAGTTCCCACACATAAACAATTTAGAACATGGAACTTATAGATATAGGAAAAATTCACTCACTCTCAACAAAGAACATTCATATGCATACAGATACGCCATATGCTTGCCCCTAGTGTAATACTCCACTAATTGAGTTATTCAATCATCGATCAAGAGGTCATTAAGTGTTGTAATGATGGCTACGCAACGGGTAGGATACTTTTGGTTATAGTGCCTAACCTCCCTAAGCACTTTCTTTCTTTTTCACAACTTCCCTTTTAGTTTTCTTCCTTATGTCTCCCCTAAATATTCCTTCACCTTTATTTACTTTTAATCCCCCAATTTTGTTTTGTTGGTGTAACTCGCTTTTCTATTTTACATATATACATTGATTTTTTTTCTTTTTTTTTTATCATTTCTTTGCAACACATTTACATTATTTTGCCAGTTCACCATTTTCTACCATTCGTTCTTGATTTTCCCTTTTTCAACTTCCCTTCACCCCACACTTAGACTTTTGCATATTCATTACAATACAAGTGTTTCTAGGAGGTAAAGTAGAACAATTTATGATTTCATCTTTTCATGAACATTCAAGGGTTATCAAAGAATAGGCTTTAAGCTCAAAGAGGTTAACTAGGATATTATGTACAGGTGAATTCATGTCTTATTGATTTATGGGGTTACACAAAGAAATGCCTCTATCATCTCTACAACCAAACAACTTCTATTTTGCTTTGCAAACGCACAGGGCAAGTTCTAGGTATCATGTAAAACATATAATGTAAGTAAAATCTCACACACACTTAGCATGCAACTCATTTAGAATCAGGATCATCTACAAAGTCCTATCAATGTTCAAGCAAAATGTATTGTGCAATTTCAGGCATATCCAAGAATCTACAGTCAAGCTTAGATAATACCTTCTTAGGTTCATTTTAGTTTTGCTAATGTGCATACTTGAGGTTACATGTTAACCTTTGCCCTCTAATCCTAAAAAAGAAAAATCTACCTAACCCGGTTCAATAAAAACCCTTGGAAAAGAACCGTGGTCAAAAGAAAAATCAAGGGGGAGATGATGCACTACCTATAAAAAGAAAATAAAAGAAAGAAAATTTCCTACGTGGACTACTTCCCTAAAGATTACTTGTCCAAATAGTCCATCATCAGGAAGAGTCCTCTACTCGTATTTTTGGATTTTTTCAATTTTTTTATTTTTTTGTATTTTTATTCCGACTTAGACCCTTAAGAAACCCGTCGCCAAGTGTCCATCATCGGGCCAAGCCAGCTAAAAGGATTTACAACTACAGCTACTATGTACAACATATACAATATAAGTTTCCCACCCCACACTTAAAATCATGCCATGTCCTCATTGCATAATAATCAATGTACATCACAGAAGGGTGAGAAAACTTACCTGGGACCTACCCCGTGTCTAGCCACTTCATCACTTTCTTTTTCACTATATCCTTCGTATTTGGGTTCAGCCTTCTTTTGCGTTTCCTGGAGGGTTTGTGTCCCTCTTCCAAGAGAATCTTGTGTATGCAATATGCAAGGCTGATCGACTTTTGTCTGCCATGGTCCAACCAATGGCAGTTTTACATTCCTTGAGTACCTGTAATAACTTTTGAGCTTGCACATCTAGCAAACTAGGTGAAGTAATAACAGTTAAAGTGGAGTTAGGGCCTAGAAATTCATACCTGAGATGAGCTGGTAGTGGCTTAAGTTCCAGCTTTGGTGGCTCCTCAATGGATGTTTTTGCTGGAGGGGTCTCTCTTTTCTCTAAGTGTAGAGGTTCAAACTCGAACTCTCTATCCCAAAACCCCTTACCTTCTAGAGATAGCACCCACTCTGCCAGACTTTCACCATTTACCTCTTCTACGTTCATTAGGCATACCTGAAGTGGATCTTTAGTGGTCAATTCTACATCATTTGTCTCCACTATCACATCAACCGCATCAATAAAAGAGCAATTCGCGAACTCACTATGGCGCCTCATGGATTTTTGCATATTGAATATGATCTCCTAATCATTCAACCTCATCTTGAGTTCCCCAGTCTCACAATCAATCAATGCTCTCCCGGTGGCTAGGAATACCTTTCCGAAGATTATAGGAATTTCCTCGTCCACCTTGCAGTCAAGAATAACAAAGTCGGCGGGAAACACGAACTTCCTCACCTGGATGAGCACATTATCTAATATACAAAATGGATGCTTAACCATCCTGTCAGCAAGCTTTAGTAACCCAAGAACACTTCTGAAGCAAGTTCCCAAACTTTGAGTATATTTTTGTGAGTTTTCTAACAACTACTTTTGCAAGAATTAACAGACTTAAAAGAAAGAATTAAATATTGGGTAAATAACAGACTTATGTTTATGCTCATACAAATTATCAATATATTATATCAATCATGGACGCTATTTTTACCGTAATTCTCTCCCGAGCAACTACAATAATTTACTAGTGCACTCTCCCGAGCTACCCTAGCTAGCTTTAATTTGAATAGTTCACTTAAGATTGCACCCAAGGTTTCGTTATTCCTAATCCCACCTTTACGCCTAAAGTTATAGATTCCTCCAATAACCTAGGTGTGGTGTTGTTCAACAATATACCTAAATATGCACTCTTTTCCAAGTTATGCACATTAAATAGGCAGAGCTAATTGGGGATCCTACCAATTAACTACAACAAGAACGAAGTTGAACAAATAGAAATATAGCTAACAATTTGTAATCACATAAACGAGAAGTTCATCACCCAATAGGTTCCATCAAAACCTTAGATAAGGAATTAGCTACTCATGATCAAAGAAACAAGAATAATAATTGAATTCATAATCAAAGAACCAATATAAAAGAAAGAAATAAGTTGTGAGAGTTCTCTATTACTAATAATCTTGCAAAAGTAGGTAATAATACAATGCTTGCCTCTCTTGGGCGTAATCTAGGCTTATATAGAGGGTTTAGGTCACAAATTTTGAGTTTTGACAAAGGTAGCCTTCAAATTTTCGGCATCTTCCGCAGTTCGTTTGCGTTCGCGAGCGAACCGCGAACAGAACACTCTTCTGAATCTTCAAAAGTTCTGCGAGCAGGTTTTTCCGCTGTTCATCCGCCATCGCGAATGAACCGCAATTATTTACCCTGTTCCGTTTGCAATTTGGGAAAACTCCAAACGTGAAAGTTGTAGCCCTTTGAGTTAGCTTTCCAACCATATATTATTCAGCCATAATAGAGTTCTGAGCGAAAGGTTATGTCAAATTTACTAGACAAAGCGCAATATGCCTCATCGATTCTTCTCTTGTACTACACTATCAAATTTGACCCCCGAACACGATTCCGGCTTAATTCCTTGAGCTTTTACTCAGACTTCAAAGCTCCAAATCACCTAAATTCATTCAATAGCATCTATATAGCTCGGAATCACACCTTCCCAGCTATTTTCAACATAATTTCTTGACTTGTACCACACTTTGGCCTTTTCACCATCTTTTGACTCCAAAACTTGCTCTTTTAGTGTTCATTAGCTCATGTGTACCTATAAAACACTAAGAACACTAATAAAAGAATTTTGTCATCATAAATAATATCAAAACAACAATAAAGCGTGATTATTTAGGGCATAAATATAGTCAAATTCACTTAATATCACATACCTTATCACTGTGAATTGGGCTTATTTTTGTGTTTGGGGCCTTGTGCCGACCTGTAAAATCCTTAGGGGATCTTATGTGTTTTACCTCACCTGTGTGTATATCACATACTCTCAGTCATCTTATGTGCCGAACTGTATTTTAATCATGAATATTAAATGTAAAAGGATAAGAGGGCTGAGATCCCTATAGTAAGTCATGCCCGATTGGCTATGCATTTATTTGACTTAGATAGGTCGAGAACCCGACTGTGAGGATGATTTCCTTGTTATGGATCGGGTTGCACGCCACAACGATGATATATTGATATTGAGGCAGTGAGCCTGTTTGATGGTACGACATGGCAGGTATCGCGCTTGGGCTGTAGGAGCCCTTTCGGAGTCTGTACACACCCCCTGTGAGCACCGTCGACATTAAATAAGTTGAGTGGGATACACGCCGTAGCGGGTACTAGAGTGTACTATTATATGTGTTGCATTCTTTCATGCATTATCTCTTAACTGTATTACTTTTTGTATATTATTCCCACTGTTTTGTATATGAACTGCTAGATATAGAGTACTTTGTGCATTTTCTGTGTTTTCATACTTGCAGACTCTAGTGATGTTTATTACTCACTGGGTCAGAGTAGTCACTTTACTTCCTACACCTTGCGTGCTGATCCAGGGCAGTCTCAGGGTGAGTAGATCAAGTTGATCCAGAGTTCTTATTCCGGGAGTATTGGAGGTAGCTTTAGGGCGTTCGCAGCGGATGATTCTCCCTTCTATCCCTATCCTTTATTTCCACATTATCAGTTTTAGACAGACATTGTACTAGGATACTCTGTGTTTTAGAGGCTCGCGATCATGACACCGGGTCCTTGTTGAGTTGTATTCGTATTTTGTTGGATATTCCTGCACTATTATCGATATTTTAGACCTTTGACTTAAATGGCTTTATCTTCTATTTAATAATTGGGGTTGTTGTTGGAAATGGTCGGGCTTGCCTATTAATATGTTGGGCGCCATCACGACCGGGTTGGGATCGTGACACATCTACAAAGAATAATCCCATTATAGTACAACTTTATAATATAGCGTTGAAAGCTTATTCTTATTTTAAATATTTAATCTTAATTATAATTTTACCCAACATAGAATTTATTTTCATAGAGTAAAAGATTGATATGATATTTTACTTTTAGATCTTTATGTTTGTAAAATCATTAGTGGTATTGACTCTTATCATTTTTTTTCTTTCTCACACATTTATATTCTAAAATATTTTATTGGTTCTTATTTAATAATTGGGTATTTTTTAACATTACACAAAAATTTACATAAAAAAATATTGCTTGGGTAGGAAAATAGTTCAAATAAAATATAAAAATACATTATCGTGGGGGTATTTCCTTTCCAATTTCAACTCTTTACGTAGTTCATTTAATATTACTTTTATTTTTTCTTGGTGTTAGACATTATGGAGTGGTAGTGTATTGTCAATACGAAAGATTCTTATGAAATTGATTTTATTAAACCTTCTTACATATTTTTAATAAGATTCTAATAGACAAAATTTATTAATTTAAAAATCATAAAAATTAAACTTAGCATAGAAGGTGTTGTAGTCCAAAAAAGGTTATTGCAGTTATGTCTTTTCCCTATGAATTTTTTCTTTTAATATTTTAGGGATATTTTGGTATATTGCTATTGTATTTATGCTTTTATAAAAATCTAGGCTCTCCTTTTTCTAAATGGATTTGGACAATATAATACACACTCAAATTAAACTAGTATTAGGATATTACAATACGTTTTCAAATTAAATTAGTAATAAGAATTTTTAAGAAGTATATCCCAAAAGTAATAGGATTACATGACTAAAGATATTGACTTGTTCAATTTTAAATAAATTAGACAACCGAAAGTAATTATACAAATAGGATTCCTAACATGTAGTATTATGTCTTACCATTAATAGAAACATATAGCTAATATCTAAAATTCTAATTATACCTTTTCATTATGAGTTATTATGCTCAATACTATAATATTATTTTTGTAAACCGATAATTTATTCATGCTTGAATAATAATGTAGATTAACCAAAAAAAATAAAACTAAACAGTTGGAACAAATAGTCATTGCATCTAAATGAAAAATACGAATAAATACAGAATTAGAGCAGGAAAATGAGAAATGTATTTTAAGAACAAAAATTCAGAAAATGTACGATTCGAATAAATAAATTATTTTATATAATAATTGTAACGACCAAAGTGGTCTTTTTGAGCTCTAGCACGTCGTTGAGCTGTCTGGACATATTTCTTGTATGGTGTTTCTTGTGAGGTATATATTGATCATCGCAGCCTTGAGCATCTGTTCAATCAGATAGATCTTAATTTGAGACAGTGGAGGTGGCTTGAGTTAATTAAGGATTATGACATTACCATATTGTTTCATTCGGGGAAGACCAATGTAGTGGCCGATGCTTTGAGCTGGAAAGCGGTTAGTATGGGTAACTTAGCTTATATTCCAGTTGGGGAGAGACCCTTTGCATGTGATGTTCAGGCGTTGGCCAATCGGCTAGTGAGGTTGGATATTTCTGAGCCGAGTCGGGTGTTAGCTTGTGTTGTTTCTCGGTACTCCTTATATGATCGCATCAGAGAGCGACAGTATGATGATCCACATTTGCTTGTCCTTAAGGACAAAGTTCAGCATGATGATGCCAGGGGTGTGTCTATTGATAGTGATGGTGTTTTGAGGATGCAGTGTCAGATATGTATGCCCAATCTGGATGACCTTCAAGAGTTGATACTAGAGGAGGCTCACAGCTCGCGGTACTCTATTCATCCGTGTGTCGCAAAGATCTATCAGGATTTGATACAGCATTACTGGTGGAGGAAGATGAAGAAAGATATTGTTAGTCATGTAACCAGATGTCTCAACTGCCAGCAGGTCAAGTATGAGCATCGGAGACCGGGCGGTGTTCTTCAGCGTATGGTTATTCCTGAGTGGAAATGGCAACGGATTACTATGGATTTCATGAGTGGTCTCCCTCGAACATCGAGGAAGTTTGATTTAGTATGGGTGATTGTTGATCGGCTGACCAAATCCACTCACTTCATTCCAATTTGTACTACTCATTCATCAGAGCGGTTAGCAAGAATCATTATTAGGGATATTGTCAGATTACATGGGGTTCCATTGTTTATTATATCAGACAGAGGTACTCAGTTCACTTCTCAGTTCTGGGGAGCATTTCAGCAGGAGTTGGGTACGCAGGTAGAGTTGAGCACAACATTTCATCCTCAGATAGACGGATAGTCTGAGCGTGCTATTCAGATCTTGGAGGATATATTGTGTGCATGTGTGATCAATTTTGGAGGTTCATAGGATGAGTTTTTGCCACTTGCAGAGTTTGCCTACAACAATAGTTATCAGTCAAGTATTCTGATAGCCCCGTATGAGGCGTTGTATGGTAAGCGGTGTAGATCTCATGTGAGATGGTTTGAGCCTAGCGAGGCTAGATTATTAGGGACTGAGTTAGTCCAGGATGCTTTGGTGAGAGTGAAGTTGATCCAGGAGAGGCTTCGCACAGCACAATCGCGCCAGAAGAGTTATGCGGACCGAAAGGTTCAAGATGTGTCTTTCATGGTTGGCGAGAGGGTCTTGTTGAAGGTTTCACCCATGAAGGGTGTTATCCGGTTCAGGAAGAAAGGGAAGCTGAGTCCCAGGTTCATTGGCCCTTTTGAGATACCTGAGAGGATTGGAGAGGTGGCATATGAGCTAGCTTTGCCACCCAGCTTGTCTAGTATACATCCAGTATTCCATGTATCTATGCTCCCGAAGTATGTCGGGGATCCATCTGATGTGTTGGACTTCAGTATGATTCAACTGGATGATGATATATCCTATGATGTGGAGTCGGTGGCTATTCTGGGTCGACATGTTTGGAAGTTGATGTCCAAGGATATTGCTTCAGTAAAGGTGTACTGAAAAGGTCAGCCCATGGAGGAGGCTACTTGGGAGACCCACCAGGTGATATGGAGTAGATATCCCCACTTATTTCACACTCCAGGCATGTTTCTTGACCCGCTCGAGGACGAGAATTTGTTTTAGTTGGGGAGAATATGATGACCCGGTCCGTTGTCGCGTGAGTTACCACCCCGTTTTTCCTTGTTATATTCTTGTTCATGTTTCAATATATGTATTTGGTGAATTTCAGTCAATTCGGATCGAGTTTGATAGGAAATGTGACAAATAGTCTCTTGGATAAAGGAATAGTTTGGAAAAGTCAAGAGGACGTTGACTTGTGAGTTAAAGGGCTCGGAATCAAATTCTGATGGTTCAATTAGCTTCGGGGGATGATTTTTGATGTGACGACCCGGCCCGTCGTCACGGGAATTACCACCCCGTTATGTTGTAATTTCACGTTTCATGCTTTTATATCAGTGTTAGAGTCTATCGGGGGATTTAGGAGTGATTTGGATTGAAAATGAGGCATATAGCCTTTTTGAAGGAAACTTGAATAAGGAAAGTCAACCCAGAGTTGACTATTTGGTTAGAGGGCTCGGAATCGGATTCTGATGATTCGGTTAGTTCCAGGAGGTGATTTGTGACTTAGGGGAACGATCGGAATTGAATTTGGAGGCCCGGTGTAGAAATAGGCTTGAATTGGCTAAGGTTGAATTTTGGCGAAATCCGAACGGTAGGTGAGATTTTGATCCGGGGTCGGAATGGAATTCCGACAGTTGCCAGTAGCTCCGTTAGGTGATTTTGGATGTGCCTACAAAATTTCAGGTCATTCGGACGTCGTTTGGTCGGGTTTTTGATAGAATGTGTAATTCGGAAAGTTTTAAGAAATTTAGGCTTGAATCCGTGGGTAATTGGTGATTTTGATGTTTAGGATGGTGTTTTTATGATTGGAACAAGTTCGAATCGTGTTATGGAGTATGTTGGTGGTTTTCGTTGGGGTCCCGGGGGCCTCGGGGTGAATCCGGACCATTATCCGGCACTTTGAAGCAAGAAATGATCTGCTGTAAATTGCAGATCACTGGGCAAACTTTTTGCCTTCACGTTCGCGAGGGCTATGCCGCGTTCGCGTAGGCCGGGATCAGGTGACTATCGCGTTCGCGAGGATTGGTGCCGCGTTCGCGTAAGAGGAAGCGGGGAAGCATCGCGTTCGCGATGGTCTGGGTCGCGTTCGCGTATAAGGAATTCGCAAGGCATCGCGAACGCGTGAGGTATGTCGCGTTCGAGTAGAGGAAAAGTCCGGGCTTGGAGAATGGTCTTCGCGGACGCGTGGAGGTGTGTCGCGTTCGCGATGAAGGACTGGAATAAGGCATCGCGTTCGCGTGAGAGGCATCGCGAACGCGATGAAGAGATTTGACTGGCAGTGAGTTTGAGTTCAGAACAGAACGAGTCGCAGGTTTAATACCCAAAACCTCCATTTTTGAGTTCCAAGAGAAGAAATTGACGGGATATTGCTGGAAAATCATCGGGGTTTCGTTGGAGGTAAGTTTTGTGGCTTAATTACATCATTTTAACATGAAATCATAGGTTAAATTTCTGTAAATGGAAGATTAAAGGTGGGTTTTAGCCCTAGGCCTAAATTTAAGAAAAACACTGATTTGAGTGGGCAAATGGAGTCCGATTTTGGTAAATTTTATATGCCTAGACTCGTATCGAGATGAGGGTTCCGAATATGTGACTTTTGATGTAAATTGAGTTGTATTGATTGGGTGTCGTTCCATTGGCCTAATTTGTTGTGTTTCTACTGTGTTTGGATCAGATTCTATGCGTGCGGAGCTTGATTCTCGTGGCAAGGGCATTGCGGAGTAGTCGTCGCGCCGTATTGAGGTGAGTAATAGATGTGGGTGATGACCAGCGGGTTCGAAACCCCGGTATACCACTTTGTGACGCTGTATAGCGGCGAGACACGTACTCTCTTGCGAGTGCGGGGTCGATTGTGATTGGGGACTATGGCTTAGTCCGACTTGTTGATACTGTGTTATGATATTAGGCTATTCTTGAGCCGTCGAACCTCCTTCTCGGATGGTTGCATACTATATATTGTGATAATGGCCACTCTTGAGCCGAGGAACCCCCTTCTTGGGCGGTTGAGTATACATGTGGGCCGTGAGCCAGTTATTGGATCCCGCGAGGATCGTTATCATTGTCTTTTCATATTGACATGTTAGTTACTACCAGTCCGTAGCTATTTTTGTTATCATGCTATTTCCAATCCCTGGAACTTGATATTACTGTTTTCAACTGAAAAAAATGATAAAAGATGTTTTCAAAAACTACTTTTGAGCCTGCGAGGCTGTATTTTGCATATTAGCTGACTGGTAGTGGATCGGGCTGCACGCCGCAACGATATATATGTTGGATCGGACTGCACGCCGCAGTAATATTGTGCTTGGGCTGTAGGAGCCCCCCGGAGTCTGAACCCCCACAGTGAGCACGGGTACCCAAATTGGATCGGGCTATGCGCCGTAGCGGTTATATCATGCATTGCATTGCATTTAGCTACATCTGATAGCTGTTATACTATTTTGTTGGTAATTGTTGGTACAGGTACAGTTGATATTGGTTCTGTGACAGGGTATTTGATTACAGCTTTACATAGTGCTTTATTGCGGATTTCTTATCTGCGCTGTCTTACCCCTGTTTATTACCACTGAGTCTGGCAGTACTCATTTTACTCCCTGCACCTTGTGTGCAGATCCAGGGTACCTCTCAGTAGTGATCCAGTAGCTGTGCGAGGCGACATTTGTGGATATTCGAGGTAGCTGCAGAGTCCGCAGGACCCGATATTCCTTCTTACTGTCTCTTGATTTTGTATTGACTTTTTTTTCCGCACTTGGTATCTTGTAAACCTTTATACACTCATGTTCAGTAGAGGCTCATGACTCTTGACCCTTCGGTCTATGGGAGTTGATGTATTATGGGACTTGGTTCCCCATCTTCGTTATATGTATCGATGTTATTTCGTGAATTAATATGCTTAAATGGGCTAATGAGAGCTTTTAGCTCCGTGGTTGATATTGATTGGCCAGGCTGGCTTAGCAATGTGTTGGGTGCCATCACGACCGGATTTGGGGTCGTGACAAGTTGGTATCAGAGCCTAGGTTTACTAGGCCTCATGAGTTTTGAGCCGGTTAGTAGAGTCTTGTGGATCGGTACGGGGTCGCTTGTACTTATCCTCGGGAGGCTGCGAACCTTTAGGAAACACTTCACCTTTCTTGAACTCTGTCGTGCGATCTTGTTGTTTTGATAACTGAACTCCTATATTCTATTCTCTCGCAGATGGCGAGAACGCGAGCATCAGGACGAGGTAGACGACCTCCATTGCCACCTGTTAGAGGCTGTGGGTGCGGTCGTGCTAGAGGTAGAGGTAGGGCGGCTGAGGCAGTGCCAGCTGACCCGCCCGTTGTACCAGTTCAGGAGCAGCCCCCAGTGGTTGATGCTCCAGCAACCCCAGTTCAGGGCCAGACTGTATCTATTGCTATTCCTGGTCTTCAGGAGACTCTTGCTCAGATATTATCGGTGTGTTCCGGTTTGGCTCGGGTAGTTTCAGCTACCGCTACTGCAGCGACATCTGAGACAGGGGGTGGTCAGCAGACCCCTGCAGCTCGCACACCTGAGCAGGTTGTTCAGGGACTTCAGACGCCAGAGGCGATCCCCGCTCAGGTGGTTGCACCGGTTATTCCTCCAGCTGCACCAGCTCTAGCTCCAGAGCATATGGTTTAGGTTATGCCCGATGACGAGCAGCGTCGTCTTGAGAGATTTGGTAGACTTCAACCTCCCCATTTCAGTGGCGTTGAGGGCGAGGATGCCCAAGGTTTCTTGGATAAGCGTCAGAGAATGTTGCGGACGGATGGTATTCTTGAGTCCAGCGGAGTTTCATTTACTACCTTTAAGTTTACTGGTCCCGCATTTGATTGGTGGGAAGAGTTTGAGAGGCGTAGGCTTGCAGGAGCAGCACCTCTCACATGGCAGCAGTTCTCTACTCTCTTTCTAGAGAAATATGTACCTCGGTCTCGTCGCGAGGAGCTACGTCGCCGGTTCGAGTGGTTGATTCAGGGCGACATGTCTGTGACCCAGTATGAGCTCGGATTCACACGGTTGGCTAGGCATGCCACATGGATGATCCCTAATGATAGGGAGAGGATCGGGAGGTTCATTGATGGCCTCGACTACTCTATCCGCATTCTTATGACCAGAGAGAGAGTTTTGTCATCATCATTTGAGCAGGTTGTTGATATGGCACGCTCCGTTGAGGCGGATCGTCGCCGAGAGATAGAGAGAAGGAGGCCGAGAGGCCTCGTGGTTCGCGCAGTTTCGGTGGTGCTCCATCTAGAGGGCATTCCCGGCGAGTAGAGGCCGCTCATCTAGACATTCTCATTCGAGGCCGCCCAAAGCAGAGCGGAGGTTCTTGTGGTCGTGGTCGACGGGGGTTTCGACGCAGGGTCGGTCATCGCTGGTGCCCTTCCGGCCCGAGGTGCGGCACCTACTTCATCAGCCCAGGGTTCTTCTGCAGCGAGGGGTTCCCTTCAGTCCCCTTCTCCAGCACCAGGTGCATGTTATGAGTGTGGTGAATTTGGCCACATGAGGAGACAGTGCCCTCGACTCCGTAGGGACAAGACTCAACAGAGGGATCAACCCTCCTCTTCAGCACCATCTCAGGCTAGTAGAGGTGGAGGTCAATCTTCTTGTGGTCGCCCCAGAGGCGATGAGAGATCTGGTGGAGGCTAGGCACGGTTCTATGCACTTCCCGACATGCGTGATGCAGTTGCCTTTGATGCTGTGATTACAGGTATCATTTCTGTCTGTCATAGAGATGCCTCTATTCTATTTGATCCAGGGTCCACATATTCTTACGTGTCCTCTTATATTGCACATAATTTGGGTGCGACTTGTGGTAGTCTTGATTTGCCTGTTCATGTATCCACCCCCGTGGGTGATACGATCGTTGTGGATCATGTCTATAGATCTTGTGTTATATCTATTGGGGGTCTGGAGACCCAGGCAGATTTGTTATTGTTGGGGATGGTGGACTTTGATGTTATATTGGGTATGGACTGGTTGTCTCCGTACCATGCTATATTGGACTGTCATGCTAAGACAGTTACGTTGGCCATTCCTGGTATTTCTCATATTGAGTGGCGGGGTTCGACCGATTTCGTCCCTAGCCGTGTTATTTCGTTCCTAAAAGCGCAGAAGATGGTTGAAAAAGGGTGTTTATCGTACTTAGCTTTTGTGAGAGATGTGGGAGCCGAGTCTCCTAGCATTGATTCTGTACCTGTTGTGAGGGACTTCCCAGATTTATTCCCCTCAGACCTGCCGGGCATGCCGCCGGACAGGGATATTGATTTTGGCATTGACTTGGTGCCGGGCACTCGGCCTATATCCATTCCTCCTTATCGGATGGCACCAGCTGAGTTGAAAGAACTGAAAGAGCAGCTTCAAGAGCTTCTGGATAAGGGTTTCATCCGTCCTAGTGTGTCTCCGTGGGGTGCACCGGTATTATTTGTTAAAAAGAAAGATGGTTCCATGCGAATGTGTATTGATTATAGGCAATTGAACAAAGTGACAGTGAAGAACAAGTACCCTCTACCGCGCATAGATGATTTGTTTGATCAGTTACGGGGTGCGAGGGTGTTTTCTAAGATCGATCTTCGTTCAGGCTATCATCAGCTGAAGATCAGGGACTCGGATATTATGAAGACTGCATTCAGGACCCGATATGGTCATTATGAGTTTCTTGTGATGTCGTTTGGGCTGACCAACGCCCCAGCAGCATTTATGCATCTGATGAACAGTGTGTTCGGGCCTTATTTGGATTCATTTGTGATTGTGTTCATTGATGACATTCTAGTCTACTCCCGTAGTCGGGAGGAGCATGCTCAGCATTTGAGTATTGTGTTGCAGAGATTGGGAGAGGAGAAGCTATATGCTAAATTCTCCAAGTGCGAGTTTTGGCTCGAGTCCGTAGCATTTACGGGGCATGTGGTGTCTCGTGATGGTATTCGAGGTTGATCCAAAGAAGATAGATGCGGTGCGAGTTGGCCTAGACCGTCCTCGCCTACGAGAGATTAGGAGTTTTCTTGGCTTGACGAAATATTATCGCCGGTTTGTTCGGGGATTTTCATCCATTGCTTCTTCATTGACTAAATTGACTCGTAAGTGTGCACCATTCGTGTGGTCGGATGAGTGCGAGGAGAGCTTTCGAAAGCTCAAGACAAGCTTTGACCACAGCTCCGGTGTTAGTATTGCCATCAGCTTCAGGTTCATATACCGTTTATTGTGATGCCTCGAGAGTGGGGATAGGTTGTGTGTTGATGCGGGAAGGTAAGGTGATTGCTTATACTTCTCGGCAGTTGAAGCCACATGAGAAGAACTATCCTGTTCATGATTTAGAGCTAGCCGCCATTGTTCATGCATTGAAGATTTGGAGGCACTATTTGTGCGGTGTGTCTTGTGAGGTGTATACCGACCATCGTAGTCTCCAGCACTTGTTCAAACAGAAAGACCTTAATTTGAGACAGCGGAGATGGCTTGAGTTGCTTAAGGATTATGACATTACTATATTATATCATCCGGGGAAGGCCAATGTGGTGGCCGATACTTTGAGCCGGAAGGCGGTCAGTATGGGGAGCTTGGCATATATTCCAGCTGAGGAGAGACCATTTGCTTATGATGTTCAGGTGCTAGCCAATCGGTTAGTGAGGTTAGATATTTCGGAGCCCAGCCGGGTATTGGCTTGTGTTGTATCTCGGTCATCTCTATATGATCGTATTCGTGAGCGCCGATATGATGATCCACATTTGGCTGTCCTGAGGGATAGAGTTCAGCATGATGATGCTAGAGATGTCACCATTGATAGTGACGGCGTATTGAGGATGCAGGGCCGGATATGTGTGCCCAATGTTGATGGCCTTCTTGAGTTGATTCTGGAGGAGGCCCATAGCTCGCGGTATTCTATCCATCCAGGAGCTGCTAAGATGTATCAAGATTTGAAACAACACTATTGGTGGAGAAAGATGAAAATGGACATTGTCAGACATGTATCACGGTGCCTCAACTGTCAGCAGGTTAAGTATGAGCATCAGAGGCCCGGTGGTGTATTTCAGCGCATTGATATTCCTGAGTGGAAATGGGAGAGGATCACTATGGACTTTGTTACTGGACTCCCTCGGACGGCGAGGAAGTTTGATTCTGTATGGGTGATTGTGGATAGACTGACCAAGTCAGCTTACTTCATTCCGGTTAGTACTACCTACTCATCGGAGCGGTTGGCAGCGATCTTTATTCGAGAGATTGTTCGGTTGCATGGAGTCCCAGTGTCTATCATATCCGACAGGGGTACTCAGTTCACTTCTCAGTTTTGGAGAGCATTTCGGCGAGAGATGGGTACGCGGGTTGAGTTGAGTACAACATTTCACCCCCAGACAGATGGGCAGTCTGAGCGCACTATTCAGATCCTGGAGGATATATTGCGAGCTTGTGTGATCGACTTTGGTGGTTCGTGGGATGAGTTCCTACCACTTGCCGAGTTTGCCTACAACAACGGTTATCGGTCGAGTATTCAGATGGCCCCGTATGAGGCATTGTATGGCAGACGGTGTAGATCCCCCGTGGGATGGTTTGAGCCTGGTGAGGATAGATTGATAGGGACTGAGTTAGTCCAGGATGCTCTGGATAGAGCAAAGTTGATCCAGGAGAGGCTTCGTACAGCACAGTCTCGCCAGAAGAGTTATGCGGACCGTAGAGTTCGAGAGTTGTCTTTCATGGTTGGTGACAGAGTATTATTGAAGGTTTCACCTATGAAGGGTGTCATGAGGTTTGGGAAGAAAGAAAAGTTGAGTCCTAGGTACATTGGTCCTTTTGAGATACTCGGGAGGGTTGGAGAGGTGCCATATGAGTTAGCCTTGTAGCCTTGCCACCCAGCTTATCCAGCGTTCATCCAGTATTCCATGTGTCTATGCTCCGGAAGTACATTGGAGATTCGTCTCATGTATTAGATTTCAGTACCATTCAGCTTGATGGTGATCTATCCTATGATGTGGAGCCTATTGCCATTTTGGGACGTCAGGTGAGAAAATTGAGGTCTAAGGAGATTGCATCAGTTAAGGTTCGGTGGAGAGGTCGACCCGTGGAGGAGGCCACTTGGGAGATCGAGCGGGAGATGCGGAGCAGATATCCTCACTTGTTTGAGACTTCAGGTATGTTTCTTGACCCGCTCGAGGACGAGCGTTTGCTTAAGAGGGGAGAATGTGACGACCCGGCCCGTCGTCACGGGAATTACCACCCTGTTATGTTGTAATTTCACGTTTCATGCTTTTATATCAGTGTTGGAGTCTATCGGGGGATTTAGGAGTGATTTGGATTGAAAATGAGGCATATAGCCTTTTTGAAGGAAACTTGAATAAGGAAAGTCAACCCGGAGTTGACTATTTGGTTAGAGGGCTCGGAATCAGGTTCTGATGATTCGGTTAGTTCCGGGAGGTGATTTGTGACTTAGGGGAACGATCGGAATTTAATTTGGAGGCCCGGTGTAGAAATAGGCTTGAAATGGCTAAGGTTGAATTTTGGTGAAATCCGAACGGTAGGTGAGATTTTGATCCGAGGGTCGGAATGGAATTCCGATAGTTGTAGTAGCTCCGTTAGCTGATTTTGGATGTGCCTGCAAAATTTCAGGTCATTCGGACGTCATTTGGTCGGGTTTTTGATAGAATGTGTAATTCGGAAAGTTTTAAGAAATTTAGGCTTGAATCCGTGGGTAATTGGTTATTTTGATGTTTAGGATGGTGTTTTTATGATTGGAACAAGTTCGAATCGTGTTATGGAGTATGTTGGTGGTTTTCGTTAGGGTCCCGGGGGCCTCGGGGTGAATCCGGACCATTATCTGGCACTTTGAAGCAAGAAAAGGTCTGCTGAAATCTACAGATCACTGGGCAAACTTTTAGCCTTCACGTTCGTGAGGGCTATGACGCGTTCGCGTAGGCTGGGATCAGGTGACTATCGTGTTCGCGAGGGTTGGTGTCGCGTTCGCGTAAAAGGAAGCTGGGAAGCATCGCGTTCGCGATGGTCTGGGTCGCGTTCGCGTATAAGGAATTCGCAAGGCATCGCGAACGCGTGAGGTATGTCGCGTTCGCGTATAGGAAAAGTCCGGGCCGGGAGAATGGTCTTCGCGGACGCGTGGCAGTGTGTCACGTTCGCGATGAAGGACTAGAATAAGGCATCGCGTTCGCGTGAGTGGCGTCGCGAACGCGATGAAGGAAATATTCTGGCAGTGAATTAAAAGCCAGAACTGGACAGTCGCGGGTTTAATACCCAAAACCTCCATTTTTGAGTTCCAAGAGAAGAAATTGACGGGATATTGCTGGGAAATCATCGGGGTTTCGTTGGAGGTAAGTTTTGTGGCTTAATTACATCATTTTAACATGAAATCATAGGTTAAATTTCTGTAAATGGAAGATTAAAGGTGGGTTTTAGCCCTAGGCCTAAATTTAAGAAAAACACTGATTTGAGTGGGCAAATGGAGTCCGATTTTGGTTGCCTAGACTCGTAGCGAGATGAGGGTTCCAAATATGTGACTTTTGTAATTTTTCGACAAGCGTACCGAAAGTCGGGTTTTGACAACTTTGGGAATTTTGATGTAAATTGAGTTGTATTGATTGGGTGTCGTTCCATTGGCCTAATTTGTTGTGTTTCTACTGTGTTTGATCAGATTCTACGCGTGCGGAGCTTGATTCTTGTGGCAAGGGCATTGCGGAGTAGTCGTCGCGCCGTATTGAGGTGAGTAATAGATGTGGGTGATGACCAGCGGGTTCGAAACCCCGGTATACCACTTTGTGACGCTGTATAGCGGCGAGGCACGTACTCTCTTGCGAGTGCGGGGTCGATTGTGATTGGGGACTATGGCTTAGTCCGACTTGTTGGCACTGTGTTATGATAATTGGTTATTCTTGAGCCGTTGAACCTCCTTCTTGGATGGTTGCATATTATATATTGTGATAATGGCCACTCTTGAGCCGAGGAACCCCCTTCTTGGGCGGTTGAGTATACATGTGGGTCGTGAGCCGGTTATTGGATCCCGCGAGGATCGTTATCATTGTCTTATCATATTGACATGTTAGTTACTACCAGTCCGTAGCTATTTCTGTTATCATGCTATTTCCAATCTCTGGAACTTGATATTACTGGTTTCAACTGAAAAAAATGATAAAAGATGTTTTCAAAAACTACTTTTGAGCCTGCGAGGCCGTATTTGCATATTAGCTGACTGGTAGTGGATCGGGCTGCGCGCCGTAGCAGTATATATGTTGGATCGGACTGCACGCCGCAGTGATATTGTGCTTGGGCTGTAGGAGCCCCTCCGGAGTCTGAACCCCCACAGTGAGCACGGGTACCCAAATTGGATTGTGCTATGCGCCGTAGCGGTCATATCATGCATTGCATTGCATTTAGCTACATCTGCTAGCTGTTATACTGTTTTGCTGGTACTTATTGGTACAGGTACAGTTGATATTGATTCTGTGACAGGGTATTCGATTACGGCTTTACATAGTGCTTTATTGCGGATTTTTTATCTGCGCTGTCTTACCCTTGTTTATTACCACTGAGTCTGGCAGTACTCATTTTACTCCCTGCACCTTGTGTGCAGATCCAGGTACCTCTCAGCAGTGATCCAGTAGCTGTGCGAGGCGACATTTGTGGATATTCGAGGTAGGTGCAGAGTCCGCAGGACCCGATATTCCTTCTTACTGTCTCTTGATTTTGTATTGACTTTTCTTCCCGCACTTGGTATCTTGTAAACCTTTATACACTCATGTTCAGTAGAGGCTCATGACTCTTGACCCTTCGGTCTATGGGAGTTGATGTATTATGGGACTTGGTTCCCCGTCTTCGTTATATGTATCATTGTTATTTCGTGAATTAATATGCTTAAATGGGCTAAAGAGAGCTTTTAGCTCCGTGGTTGATATTGATTGGTCAAGCTGGCTTAGCAATGTGCTGGGCGCCATCACGACCGGATTTGGGGTCGTGACATTTGACCTAGGGGAGTTATCGGAATTGAGTTTGGAGGTCCGGTGTAGAAATAGGCTTGCATTGGCAATGATGGAATTTTGGTGAATTCCGGTCGATAGGTGATATTTTGATCTGGGAGTCGAAATGGAATTTCGATAGTTGTAGTAGCTTCGTTAGGTGATTTTGGATATGTATGCAAATTTTCAGGTCATTCGGACATCATTTGGTCGGGTTTTTGATTGAATATAGCTTTCAGAAGTTTTAGTTTAAACTTAGGCTTGAATCCGTCTTGATTTGATGATTTTTGTGTTTAAAGATATATTTTTATGATTGGATCAAGTTCGTATCATGTTTTGTAGTAGGTTGGTGGTTTTCATTGAGGTCCCGGGGGACTCAGGGTGAATCTGGGGGGTCCAATCGGATCGTGTTTGGTTGAGTTGGAGGTCAGATTTTCTGTTGTCATAGTTGTAGACTTTTGTTCTCTGCGATCGTGTATAAGACCCGGGAAAGGCTTCGTATTTGTTCTATGTGATCGCAGGAAAGGGGATGCGATCATGTAGTTGAATGAAGTTGTTTAATGCGATCGCATGCTAAGGAGTGCGATCGCGTAGAGTTAAGTCATGGTGCACTGCGATCGCGAGGGTCATGATGCAATCGCATAGAAGGAATTCTGGGACTTAAAAATTTTGGTCGCGTGCCTGGGGCTACGATCGCGTACGAGTAAATCTGGGCGACAAAAGGTTTTTTATCAACATTTCAGTCGCAAATTCATTCATAATTTCCTCCATTTTTAGGCACCTTGAGAGCTAAGTGATAGAATTTGAAGAGGATTTCACCGGGAAGTTATTGTAGGTAAGTCTCATGGTCTTAATACATCATTTTATCGAAGAATCTTCCATTAATTCTCTGAATTTGGATATAAATTGAGGAACTTAGGGCTTGAACTTTTACTATGTAATATCGTGATTTGGCGGCTCATTTGAAGTCCGATTTTGATAAATTTTATATGCACGGACTCATGGCGAGACAATGATTCTGAAAACGTGAATTTCGTGATTTTTGAGAAGCGAGAACGGGCTCGGGTTAATGAAAATTTGTGTTTTTGGGTGTTGTTTCGAGTCATTTCGATTGGGTTATGATTCATTAGCCTATTTTGACGTATTCTTATTGGTTATGATCAGATTTGGCACCCAAGGTGGTCGATTTGCGAGAGAAGCGCAAGGCAAGCTAGGACTTTGGTCGGTTCGAGGTGAGTGGTAGTCATGAATGATATACTGAGGGTTTGAAACCCCGTATTTGCACTATACAGTGCTATGTTGAGATGAAACATGCGTCGTGTGATGAGCATGGTGATATTGTGACTAGGGATTCGAACTTAGTCCATCCCGATTGATGGTTTACTATGCATATTGACTGAGACTAGGCTTAAATCCGTATATTTGGCTAGTTGCCATGTTTGGGGCCTTGTGCCGATCTGTAGAACCTTAGGGAACCCTGTGGAGCTAAACTACCCCTATATCTATTGAACACATACTCTCATTCGTACTCTTAGCTGTATAGCATAACATGAATCGGTACTAGAAATGTACTCTAAGTGAGATTACCTAGGGTTGAATACCCTGTTCTAGTTGAGTGGGTCCGAGAGGCCAAGTCTATATCGACTGAGAGGGGTCGAGGACCCATGGTGAGGTATTGCTATATATACAGGATCGGGCTGCACGCCGCAGCAGTATATACATATACATGTATCGGATCGGACTACATGGCGAAGTATTTTATATATATGATATATATATAGATCGGACTGCACGCCACATATATATATATATATATATATATATATATATATATATATATGTGTGTGTGTGTGTGTGTATATATATATATATATAATATATATATATATATATATATATGGATCGGACTTCACGCCGCAGTGATATATTTGTGGATCGGACTGCACGCCACAGTGAGATATATGTGGATCGAAAAGCACGCTGCAATATTATAGCGCTTGGGCTGAAGGAGCCCCTCTGGAGTTTGCACACACCCTCAGTGAGCGCAGTTATATATATTATTGATCGGGCTACATGTCGTAGCATTATATCTATTATTCCCTTCGTTTCAATTTATGTTAACCCATTTGACTAGGCATAGAGTTTAATAAAAGAGAGAAGACTTTTGAACTTGTGATGTAAAATGAAGCACATACATTTTGTGTGGCTATAGATCATTGCATAAAGGTAAATTATTTCCAAATAAGGAAAGAAGTTATTCTTTTTTGCACGGACCAAAAAGGAAATAGGTTCACATAAATTAAAATGGAGGGAGTATATCGGATCGGGGTGCACACCGCAGCATAATATATACTATATTGGATCGGGCTGCACGCCGCAGCAGTGTTGGAGCAGTCTGAGATAGTAGTAGACTGAAACTGGGCTTCCTACCTTAGATTTATTATTACCTGTATTATTGCCCATAGAACTGTTAAGTGTTCTTACATGTGTTCTTATTTTCAGTTATTATTTTGTCACGGCCCGAATTTTCCCCCCAAATATCGGGATCGTGATGGCGCCTACTCGTGGTAGCTAGGCAAGCCACTGTATACATACTATCTTGTTTCTAGCACAATTTTAAATAAATAAATGCGGAATACTTTATCAGATAGAATTAACTAATTACAAAGTGAAAATCATACTGAAATCCTCTACCCAAGACGTGGAGTCACCAACTCACAAACTACTATGGAATACTACACATAAAAGTCCGAAAGAAATATAACACAATTCTGTTTGTCTCGGAACAAAGAGACTCCAGCTAATAACATAAATAAAGAGAGAGACGCCGGGCCTGCGGACGTCTGCAAGCTACCTCGGTCTCAAATATGATCAACTCCCACGCAATCTATTTACTGCTGCTGCTGCTCCTGATCGTAACCTGGACCTGTGCAAAAACGCACAGAAGTGTAGCATCAGCACAACCAACCCCATGTGCTGGTAAGTGCCTGGCCTATCCCGGCGAAGTAGTGACAAGCCTAGGACCATACACCCACATAAACCTGTGCAATTCAATATATATATGTGTACCACAAAATAACAAGAAATAATCAAGTATTAACACAATAAGGAATATCTTAAAGAATTCAACAATTAACCAACCACAGTTAATAAATTCACAAGGAAAAACAAAGTATAATGTAAACACAAGTAATATCAATTCAAGAAATAGCAAGCAGTTACACGGCATCACCCTTCGTGCTTTTACTCTCATCCTCACCAAATAAACAAATAAAGTACACGGCATCACCCCTTCGTGCTTTTACTCTCATCCTCACATCCATAGTACGGCATGATCCTTCGTACATGGTTCAATAACAAGGCACGGCATGATCCTTCGTGCATAATCAATAAATAAACATGGCACGGCATTAACCTTCGTGCATAAATAAATAAACATGGCACGGCATCACCCTTCGTGCATTATCACTCTTCCTCACCCAAATAACAATCACGGTTAAGGGCAAAGAAAGAAACAGTAATTCATAAACCGTCCCATCAAGGGCAATCAATAATTATCTTCACAACAAGTCCCAACAAGGGAGAACAATAACAATTCATCCGTAATATATCTCAAAATAATCATTTTTCAACGACTCACGGTCATACTAGACGCCAGTGTATGGATGCTCGTCACCACATCCCATACACCGCACTCGATCACATAACACATAGCATATAATCCTATTCCCTCAAGCTAGGATAGAACAAACACTTACCTCGAATGCTTATGAACAATTCAATCCGTGGAAATGTCTTTTCTTTCAATTTGGCTCCAATCCAACCGTATCTATACACAATTGATTTAATATCATCAATTCTACTCAACAAACTAATTCTTAAGACTAAATACAACTTTTACAACATTCTGCCCGGAATAGTGAATTTCAACCCCGGGCCCACATGGTCGGAATTCGGGGTTAGGACCAAAATCCGGTTACCCATCCCCCCACGAGTTCATGTATATAATTTGTTTCAAAATCGGACCTCAATTCGAGGTCCAATTCCCCAATTTATGAAAAACCCTATTTTCTAACAAAAACAAGAATTCTACCATGAAAATCATTGATTTCTTATGAAAAACATGTTTAATGATGTTAGGAATTGAAAGAATTAAGTAAAAAGTGACTTACAATCGTTTTGATGAAGAAGAAATCCTTGAAGAATCGCAAATGGGTGTTTTGGTTTTGAAAAATGTGAAGAAATGACTGAAATTCGTGTTTTTCAGGTCTCTGTGTTCGCATTTGCGAACATGGGTTCGCAATTGCGAACCCCGACCAATTTCTGGAGTTTGAAAAATAAGCTAAGGGTGGGAAGTTCGCATTTGCGAACATTTGTTCGCATTTGCGAACACTGGCAGTCAAAGGGATGTTCGCATTTGCGAACCAATGTTCGCATTTGTGAACACATGCTGTATAAGGCAGTGTTCGCATTTGCGAACAATGGTTTGCATTTGCGAACCAAGGCAGTATGGGAAATGTTCGCATTTGCGAACTATTGTTCGCATTTGCGAACATAGGCAGCACTGGGGACCCTCGCAAATGCGAACAATTGTTCGCATTTGCGAACAAGGCTGGCTTCGCATTTGCGATCGAGGTTCGCATTTGCGAGCCTTGCCTTACACTGTCCCCTTTGCAATTGCGAGAACTTCTTCGCAATTGCGAAGCCAACAGCTGGGTGAAAAAAACCAGCAGTTCAAAATTCAGAATTTCATCCAACGGCCTATCAAATCTTTACCCGAGCCCCCGGGCTCCAAACCAAACATGTACACAACCTCAAAAACACATTATGGACTTGTTCGTGCGATCATATCGCCAATATCACTTCGTTTTAATCAAATCAAGCCTCAAACTCATGATTTTCATACTTTTGATTTTCAAAACTTCTTAACTTGGAACTCAAGGTCCAAAACATCTCAAACGACATCCAAATGTCGCCAAACTTTACAGAAATCACATATATAATATTTAAGACTTGTATCGGGCGTCGGAACCAAAATACGAGCCCGATACCAAGGTCAATTAATTTATTTCCTTTAATAATTACATCAAAAACAATTTCACATAAAAATTCATAACTTGGGCTCTAGGCCTCAGAATTCGACTCCGGACACATGTCCAATCCCATATTTTCCTACGGACCTCTCGGGACCATCCAATCTCGGGTCCGGATCCGTTTACCAAAAATGTTGACCGAAGTCAACCATATCAATATTAATATCATTTTTATCCAAATTTCTCATAGAATTCATATTTTCTATCATAAAATCTTTCCGGCTACATGCTCGGATCGTGCACGTAAATCGAGGCAACATAGAATGAGGTTTTCAAGGCCTTCGAAGCTCGAAATGATTAATTAAATAAGTGATGACCCTTTGGGTCGTCACAATCTCCACCTCTAAAACAACCGTTCGTCCTCGAATGGACAAAAGAAAGAAGTACCTGAGTCAGGAAACAAATGTGGGTAGCGGCTCTACATATCAGAGTCAGACTCCCAGGTTGATACCTCAGGAGGCTGACCTCTCCACTGAACACGCACTGAAGGAAAGCTTTTTGACCTCAACCGTCGAACCTACCGGTCTAGAATAGCTACCGTCTCGTCCTTGTAAGATAGATCATTGTCCAATTGGACAGTACCGAAGTCTAACACATGTGTGGGATCGCCGTGGTATCTCCGAAGCATAGATACGTGAAAAACTAGATGCACGGCTGATAAGCTAGGCGGCAAAGCTAATCTGTAAGCCACCCCCCCACTCTGTCAAAAATCTCAAATGGACCAATATACCTAGGGCTGAGCTTGCCCTTCTTTCCAAACCTCATCACGCCCTTCATAGGCGACACCCGGAGCAATACTCGTTCACCAACCATGAAATCTACATCTCGAACCTTAGGATCCGCATAAGTCTTATGTCTGGACTGAGCTGAACACAATCTCTCCTGAATAGTCTTGACCTTATCCAAGGCCTCCTGAACTAAGTCTGTACCCAACAACCGAGCCTCTCCCGGTTCAAACCATCCGACCGGTGATCGACATCGCCTACCATACAATGCCTCATACGGAGCCATCTGGATGCTAGATTGGTAACTGTTATTGTAGGCGAACTCTGCTAATGGTAGAAACTGATCCCACGAGCCTCCGAAATCAATAACACAGGCTCGAAGCATGTCCTCAAGAATCTGAATAGTCCTCTCGGACTGGCCATCCGTCTGAGGATGAAATGCTGTACTCAACTGAACCTGGGTGCCTAACTCCCGCTGGACCGCTCTCCAGAACTGTGAGGTAAACTGCGTTCCCCGATCAGAGATAATAGATGCTGGCACCCCATGGAGACGAACAATCTCCCTAATGTAAACCTCCGCTAACCTCTCCGACGAGTAGGAGACAGATACTGGAATAAAGTGTGCTGATTTGGTCGGCCTATCAACAATGACCCAAATAGCATCAAATTTCCTCCGAGTCAAAGGAAGTCCAGTAACGAAGTCCATAGTGATCCGCTCCCATTTCCACTCGGGAATTTCAATCCTATGGAACACACCACCAGGTCTCTGGTGCTCATATTTCACCTGCTGACAATTTAGACACCGAGCGACATACGCAACGATATCTTTCTTCATTCTGCGCCACCAATAGTGCTGCCGTAAGTCCTGATACATCTTCGCGGTGCCTGGGTGAATAGAATACCGTGAACTATGGGCCTCTGCTAAGATCAACTCTCGAATCCCTTCGACATTGGGCACACAAACTCGACCCTGCAATTTCAATACCCCATCATCATCTAGGTTTACCTGTGTGGCACCTCCCCGCTGTACTGTATTTCTCAACTCACGCAAATGAGGATCATCAAATTGCCTCTCACGGATACGCTCTAATAAAGAAGAACGAGCGACCGTGCGGGCTAACACTCTGCTAGGCTCAGAAATGTCCAATCTCACGAACCGGTTGGCTAATGCCTGGACGTCTAGAGCCAATGGTCTCTGATTGACCGGAATATATGCAAGACTACCCATGCTGGCATACTTTCTACTCAATGCATCGGCCACCACATTGGCCTTACCCGGGTGATATAATATAGTAACATCATAGTCTTTTAGCAACTCTAACCATCTCCGCTGTCGTAGATTCAACTCCTTCCGTTTGAACAAGTACTGTAGGCTTTTGTGATCAGTGTACACCTCACATGTCACACCATATAGATAATGCCTCCAGATCTTTAAGGCATGAATCACTGCTGCTAACTCAAGATCATGAACTGGATAATTCTTCTCATGTATCTTTAATTGCCTCGAAGCATAAGCGATAACCTTACCATCCTGCATCAATACCGCTCCAAGCCCTGTACGAGAGGCGTCACAATAAACTGTATAAGGCCCTGTACCCGTAGGTAGTATCAACACCGGTGCGGTGGTCAAGGCTGTCTTGAGCTTCTGAAAGCTCGCCTCACACTCCTCTGACCACTGAAACTGGACACCCTTCTGGGTCAACCCGGTCATCGGGGCTGCAATAGAAGAAAACCCCTCTACAAAACGACGGTAGTAACCTGCTAATCCCAAGAAACTCCGGATCTCAGTCACCGAAGCTGGTCGAGGCCAATTCTGGACCGCCTCAATCTTCTTTGGGTCTACCTGAATACCTTCCACCTGATACAATGTGACCCAGAAATGCTACCGAACTCAGCCGAACTCACATTTAGAAAATTTGGCATATAGATGGTTATCTTTCAGAGTCTGAAGAACCACTCTGAGGTGCTGCTCGTGCTCTTCCTGGCTGCGGGAGTACACCAGGATGTCATCTATGAAGACTATCACGAACAGATCTAAGTAAGGCCTGAATACCCGATTCATCAACTCCATGAATGTTGCTGGGGCATTGGTCAACCCGAAGGACATGACCAAGAACTCGTAATGCCCATATCTAGAGCGAAAGGTTGTCTTAGCAATGTCAGCCGCCCTGATCTTCAGCTGATGGTAGCCTGACCTCAAGTCTATCTTAGAGAATACCCTGGAACCCTGAAGCTGGTCAAATAAATCATCAATTCGCGGGAGTGGATATTTATTTTTGATAGTCACCTTGTTTAACTGCCGGTAATCAATACACATCCGCATCGAGCCATCCTTCTTCTTTACAAATAATACAGGTGCTCCCCAGGGGGAAACACTGGGCCTGATAAAGCCCTTCTCAAGATGGTCCTGCAACTGATCTTTCAACTCTTTTACCTCCGGCGGGGCCATACGATAGGGTGGAATAGAGATGGGCTGAGTGCCCGGTGCCAAATCAATACAGAAATCAATATCCCTGTCGGGTGGCATGCCCGGCAGGTCTGAAGGAAAAACCTCGGGAAACTCCCGTGCAATAGGGACCGACTCAATGGAAGGAACTTCTGCACTGGAATCACGAACATAAGCCAGATAAGCTAGACACCCCTTCTCGACCATACGTCGAGCCTTAACATAAGAAATAACAGTGCGAACGGAGTGGCTTGAGGTACCCTTCCACTCTAATCGGGGTGATTCTGGCAAGGCTAAGGTGACGGTCTTAGCATGACAATCAAGAATAGCATGGTATGGGGACAACCAGTCCATCCCCAATATGACATCAAAATCTACCATATCCAAGAGCAACGGATCAACACGGGTCTTAAGACCCCCAAATATAACTACGCACGAACGATGCACCCGATCGACTACAATGGAGTCACCCACTGGTGTAGCCACATAAGCTGGAATATCCGGAGCATAGCTGGGCATAGCCAAATACGGTGCGAAGTAGGAAGACACATAGGAATATGTAGATCCGGGGTCAAATAATACCGAAGCACCTCTACCACACACAAGAATAGTACACGTAATCACAGCATCTGATGCCTCTGCCTGCGGCTCCGGCCGGTAAAGCATAGAATCGGGGATTTGCACCTCCCTCTCGAGCCGCGTCTCTAGGACGACCATCAATCGGCCGACCTCTACCTCTCGCCGGACGGTCTCCACCTCTACGGTCTCGACCTCCACCTCTATAATCTCTACCCCGACCTCTGGCTAGCTGGGCAGGCTGAGGGTCAGCTGGGGCCTGAATCATAGGACGAGGACCTCGGTGCTGAGAGTTGCCCGCTGCTAGAGGGCAATTCCTGATAAAATGGCCTGGGTCGCCACAACCGTAGCAACTCTTGGGCCGATAGGGCTGCCGGCCCCGACGGAACCGAATGGCCTCCACGAACACTCCGAAGAGGTTGAGCATTAATAGGAGACCGGTCCGAATAATGCCCCGAGAACCACGATCACCGATCCACCCTGTGAAGCTCGAAGGGCGGAATGAAAAGGCTCGGAGGACCGGCCTCTATCAAAGGATTCTCTCTGCTACCAGAGGAAGAAGCACCAAACCTACCCGAATGACGAGGCCTCTTATCCGAAGAATAACCGCCTCCCCTAGCAAGAGCCATCACAACTCTGCGTGCTGCATTGGCTGCCTCCTGAAATGATATGTCACTCCCCACGCCCATAGCCATCTGGAGTCTAATCGGCCGATTAAGCCCATCTATAAATCTGCGGACCCTCTCCCGCTCCGTGGGAAGTATCACCACCGCATGACGAGCCAAGTCGATAAATCTCGTCTCATACTGTGTAACTGTCATAGTGCCCTGATGGAGGCGCTCAAACTGCCTCCGAAGTACATCCCTCCTGAGTAGTAGGGAGAAACTTCTCCATAAATAGTTCCGCAAACTGGTCCCATGATAAAGCTGGGGACCCTGCTGGTCGAGTCAGGCAATAATCTCTCCACCAAGTTTTGGCGGATCCTGCAAGCCTGAAGGTACAGAAGTCAACTCCGTTTGTCTCCACGATCCCCATAGTCTTGAGAATCTCATGGCAACTGAATAAGAAGTCCCGAGGATCCTCTGATGCGGCTCCACTAAATGTAGTGGTAAATAGCTTGGAGAACCGATCAAGCCTTCATAACGAATCAGAAGTCATGGCCGCTCCATCGCCGGCATGAGCTGTGGTACCAGACTGAGTGGCCACAGCTGGCTGGATTACTGGTGCCTGAGGCTGAGGAGCTACTGGCTCTGGAGTATGAGCGATAGGAGTCCGGGCCCCTCCTCCAGCCTGAGAAGTAGCTGGGGCAACTGATAATAGACCCGCTCTGGCAATGCTATCCATAAATCCCGCTATTCTGACCAAAGCATCCCGGAGATCCGGGGTAAATAAAGCCTCTCCTGGGACCTGAGCTGGGCCCACTGGAGCTGCTGGGACTGGAACCTCATCGTCAATCTCAATATGAGGCTCCACCTCTGGGGTAGCTGCCTGGGGCTGAGCTCTACCCCTACCAAGGCCTCTGATACGGCCTTGGCCCCTGCCCCTCACGGGAGCTGTCTGGGGCTCGGGCTGCTGGTCAGCGGACGAAGAAGCGCGTGTCCTCACCATCCGCGAAAGGACAGAATAGAAATTCAATCAATAATTGAGGAACAAGTCGCACGACAAGAAAGAACAAATGAGAGACTCTTTCCTAACTCAATAGACTCTGGAGGACAAGTACGGACGTCTCCGTACCTACCTCTCAAACTCTACTAAGCTTGTTCGTGAGTGGTGAGACCTATGTAACCTAGAGCTCTGATACCAACTTGTCACGACCCGAATTTTTCCCCCAAATATCGGGATCGTGATGGCGCCTACTCGTGGTAGCTAGGCAAGCCACTGTATACATACTATCTTGTTTCTAGCACAATTTTAAATAAATAAATGCGGAATACTTTATCAGATAAAATTAACTAATTACAAAGTGAAAATCATACTGAAATCTTCTACCCAAGACGTGGAGTCACCAACTCACAAACTACTATGGAATACTACACATAAAAGTCTGAAAGAAATATAACACAATTATGTTTGTCTCGGAACAAAGAGACTCCAGCTAATAACATAAATAAAGAAAGAGACGCCGGGCTTGCGGACGTCTGCAAGCTACCTCGGTCTCAAATGTGATCAACTCCCACGCAATCTATTTACCGCTGCTGCTGCTCCTGATCGTAACCTGGACCTGTGCAAAAACGCACAGAAGTGTAGCATCAGCACAACCGACCCCATGTGCTGGTAAGTGCCCGGCCTATCCCGGCGAAGTAGTGACAAGCCTAGGACCAGACACTCACATAAACCTGTGCAATTCAATATATATATGTGTACCACAAAATAACAAGAAATAATCAAGTATTAACAGAATAAGGAATATCTTAAAGAATTCAACAATTAACAACACAGTTAATAAATTCACAAGGAAAAACAAAGTATAATGTAAACACAAGTAATATCAATTCAAGAAATAGCAAGCAGTTGCACGGCATCACCCTTCGTGCTTTTACTCTCATCCTCACCAAATAAACAAATAAAGTACATGGCATCACCCTTCGTGCTTTTACTCTCATCCTCACATCCATAGTACGGCATGATCCTTCGTACATGGTTCAATAACAGGGCACGGCATGATCCTTCGTGCATAATCAATAAATAAACATGGCACGGCATTAACCTTCGTGCATAAATAAATAAACATGGCACGGTATCACCCTTCGTGCATTATCACTCTTCCTCACCCAAATAACAATCACAGTTAAGGGCAAAGAAAGAAACAGTAATTCATAAACCGTCCCATCAAGGGCAATCAATAATTATCTTCATAACAAGTCCCAACAAGGGAGAACAATAACAATTCATCTGTAATATATCTCAAAATAATCATTTTTCCAACGACTCACGGTCATACTAGACGCCAGTGTATGGATGCTCGTCACCACAGCCCATACACCGCACTCGATCACATAACACATAGCATATAATCCTATTCCCTCAAGCTAGGATAGAACAAACACTTACCTCGAATGCTTATGAACAATTCAATCCGTGGAAATGTCTTTTCTTTCAATTTGGCTCCAATCCAACCGTATCTATACACAATTGATTTAATATCATCAATTCTACTCAACAAACTAATTCTTAAGACTAAATACAACTTTTACAACATTCTGCCCGGAATAGTGAATTTCAACCCCGGGCCCACATGGTCGGAACTCGGGGTTAGGACCAAAATCCGGTTACCCATCCCCCCACGAGTTCATGTATATAATTTATTTCAAAATCGGACCTAAATTCGAGGTCCAATTCCCCAATTTATGAAAAACCCTATTTTCTAACAAAAACAAGAATTCTACCATGAAAATCATTGATTTCTTATGAAAAACATGTTTAATGATGTTAGGAATTGAAAGAATTAAGTAAAAAGTGACTTACAATCGTTTTGATGAAGAAGAAATCCTTGAAGAATCGCAAATGGGTGTTTTGGTTTTGAAAAATGTGAAGAAATGACTGAAATTCGTGTTTTTCAGGTCTCTGTGTTCGCATTTGCGAACATGGGTTCGCAATTGCGAACCCCGACCAATTTCTGGAGTTTGAAAAATAAGCTAAGGGTGGGAAGTTCGCATTTGCGAACATTTGTTCGCATTTGCGAACACTGGCAATCAAAGGGATGTTCGCATTTGCGAACCAATGTTCGCATTTGCGAACACATGCTGTATAAGGCAGTGTTCGCATTTGCGAACAATGGTTCGCATTTGCGAACAATGGTTCGCATTTGCGAACCAAGGCAGTATGGGGAATGTTCGCATTTGCGAACTTTTGTTCGCATTTGCGAACATAGGCAGGCACTGGGGACCTTCGCAAATGCGAACAATTGTTCGCATTTGCGAACAAGGTTGGCTTCGCATTTGCGATCAAGGTTCGCATTTGCGAGCCTTGCCTTACACTGTCCCCTTCGCAATTGCGAGAAATTCTTCGCAATTGCGAAGCCAACAGCTGGGTGAAAAAACCAGCAGTTCAAAATTCAGAATTTCATCCAACGGCCTATCAAATCTTTACCCGAGCCCCCGGGCTCCAAACCAAACATGTACACAACCTCAAAAACACATTATGGACTTGTTCGTGCGATCATATCGCCAATATCACTTCGTTTTAATCAAATCAAGCCTCAAACTCATGATTTTCATACTTTTGATTTTCAAAACTTCTTAACTTGGAACTCAAGGTCCAAAACATCTCAAATGACATCCAAATGTCACCAAACTTTACAGAAATCACATATATAATATTTAAGACTTGTACCGGGCGTCGGAACCAAAATACGAGCCCGATACCAAGGTCAATTAATTTATTTCCTTTAATAATTACATCAAAAACAATTTCACATAAAAATTCATAACTTGGGCTCTAGGCCTCGGAATTCGACTCCGGACGCATGTCCAAGTCCCATATTTTCCTACGGACCTCTCGGGACCATCCAATCTCGGTCCGGATCCGTTTACCAAAAATGTTGACCGAAGTCAACCATATCAATATTAATATCATTTTTATCCAAATTTCTTATAGAATTCATATTTTATATCACAAAATCTTTCCGGCTACATGCTCGGATCGTGCACGTAAATCGAGGCAACCTAGAATGAGGTTTTCAAGGCCTTAGAAGCTCGAAATGATTAATTAAATAAGTGATGACCCTTTGGGTCGTCACAATCTCCATTGCTACTACTCACTGAGTTGGAAGTAATCACTCTACTCCCTGCACATTGTGTGCAGATACAGGGATTTAGGAGGGCAGTTGAGCTATATTACAGTCGTTCCAGCTTATTCAGAGATATCGAGGTAGCTGCCGGTGTCCGTAGGACCCGATCTCTCCTTCCATTATCTATCTTTTGTTTTCTGCTAAGACTTAGTTGTATAGAGTATTACTCTGATGTGTAGAGGCTCATACTTGTGACACCGGATCTGTTGGGCTATTACTTCGGTTTTTTTACATTCTCCATTGATATTATTGTTATGAAATCAGGATAATTGACTTTAAATGAGATATCTTTGAATTTGTAAATGAATTGGTTATCGGGAAATGGTCAGCTTGCCTAGCAATGTGTTGGGCGCCATCATGACCAGGGTTTGGGTCGTGACATCATACTAGTATCCTCAATTGTAAGGCATGACATAAGAATTTAAATAAATATTCAAAAGTATTTTTTAAAGGTTCTTGATCCTTCATGAATTTTTAACATGAAAATGGCATATATGAATAACATAAAAATCTGAAATTTATGCACCTAAAGCCAAATAATCATCTAAACTTTAGCTAAAAAATAATTCTAAACTAATAGGTACTTACTACTCCAATTAAGTACAAATAATAACATAAAAATCTGAAATTTATACACATATATCCAAATAATCATCTAAACTTTGGTTGAAAATAATTCTAAGCTAATAGGTACTTAGTACTCCAATTAAATATATATTTACTGTCTTATGCAATTTATCAAACACTTTGTGTGCATGCTTTTGTGAGTTAAACCACTTTAGTAAAGGGTTATGTCAACTCACCTCAAAACTTCTCGAGCCAATACGTAGGCCCCAGTCCAATTGACACCAGTCAAACAATTGATTCTACAACAATCAGTGTATTTTTAATCAATTTTAATATTTCACACCTAAACATAAAATGTATTGTTGATATAGAGGAAGAAGGGAATTAGCTTTTCAATTCTTACCTATTACTACAATAGGGTAATTGACAATAGGGAATTTTATATACTTGAATTCAAAAATTAGTGATTTGTGAAGAACCCTAGAATTTTTCCTTGTCTGCGTGAGTATTTCGCTGGAACATTTATGAACAGAATATCACTCCTATCTTTTAATGGCTTTCACGCCTTTGTCTCCCAAGAGTCCTTATGGGATTAAGGCTCATGTGCCCTTTTCCTTTTAGTTCTCTCTTTTTCCCTTTTTTTGTTTTTTTTTGTTTTTTGTTTTGTTAACTAATGTCTTATTATACTTGCTTTTAACCATTTGTAATATTAAAATTATTAAGAATTCCCATATATATATATATATATATATATATATATATATATATATATATATATATATATATATATATATATATATTCACTATAGGCAATAAAAATAGCAGTAATACTAATAATAATAATTTAGTTTTATAATTAGTGTATCTTGAAACTTTTATAAATTTGAGGAGTGTTACAATCTTCCCTCCTTAAAAACATCCATCCTGGAATGTTGCTACGGCCTTATCCTTAAGCTAACAATCATCCCTTAGGTCCTTGAACCTCTTAAGTTTTCTTAGAACTTACTCACTTTTCCAATGGACTCAAACTTTTGGCAAACTCTCTAAATTTTCAAAAAATTTTGGCAGAGTTTCCCTTGTAAATTGGACTATCCAAAAAACTATCCCTGTCACAAATACCACAACTACACCAACAACAACCAAATATACTATAACCGGCCATTCATAGGCACCATACTCAGCTCATAAATTAATTACTCACACTCCGACAAGGAGGTGCCATAATGTCACGACCCAAACCAGGTCTTGATGGCGCCCAACCATAAAGCTAGGAAAGCCAGACTAACAACTGTTTTCACATTTAAAGACCAGTCCCAAAAGGATAAATTTTAAGAAGAATAGAAGAGTCAATAATAATACTCCAATAATAATAGTAGAATCAAATACCGAGAAGTGCGAACACCGAAAATGACACTCGCAAAAGATCTGGGGTCACGAGTCTAGAGCCTCTAAGCAAAAACTGAATAGTAGTAGGATTACTGAACAAAATACTGAAGTTTGGAAGTATATAGAAAATAAACTGAAATAAAGAGAGAAGCTAGGTCCTACGAACGCCAGCAGCTACCTCAGCAACTCGAATATACTCTGAAATAAGCTGGAATGCTCGTCTAACCCTCCTGTGTTCCTGAAACTGCACACAAAGGTGCAAGGAGTAGGGGTGAGCACCAAGTACTCAGTGAGTAAAAAGCATATAAAATAGCTGAAAGTAGGAATCCACAAAATAGCACAGAGCAAAGCTAAAACTACAGTCTGACACCTACCAAAACTAACAATAATAGCAAATCACAAATATCGCAGGTAATTTACAAACAAGAATACAATGCAATGCACATGACCGCTACAGCACGTAGCCCACTCCGTTTAACGTTGACGGCGCTCACTAGGGGTGTGTACAGACTCCAGAGGGGCTCCTTCAGCCCAAGCGCAATATTCATATCATCCGCTGTGGTGTGCAGCTCGATCCTTGCTCAGTCCATAACATGCATATGAGTCACACAACAGTTCAATTTATTTATTTCCAGGTTCCAGTTCATTAACAATGAAAAATACTTTAATTTTATTTAATTTTCCAAGAACAGGTGACTTCGCATTTCATAATAGTGATTTCAAGCTAGGACTGAGATCAATGATTTTACAAATCATGCTATCACATATATATCTATCCCCTAAGGATACTACAAGTCGGTAATGTATTGGGAAAAAGCTTTTTTCTGACGTGGCAAGACACGTGAAATATTCAAAAGGTTAGTATTTAGAAAGAGGACATGAGGAGACAAATTAGACACGGGATGAAATTCAGCTACGAGTCCTGTATCTGTTCAAAGTGGGTTACAACGTGACTCTAAAGTTAAAGGGTACCAAGAGCAAATAGATACGAGTTTCGTATCTATTCAAGACATTTAAAGACAACGGGTCAGTAGATCATTTAAATCATGGATCTGGAGGCAGAAAGGAGTCCAAATTAAGTCATTAAATACCTGATACGTTGAAGAATTAGTATTTAATAAGAATGATTGTGTAACGACCCATTTAATATCATTTATTACTCATAATTATGTCATTAAAACCTATATTTTATTCTCCTACCTAGGGTCAGCTATAAAAGGAGGAAGTTTTACCAATTGTAGGGACGATCAACTGTTGAATGCTTACTGAAATATAATTTTACTTTACTGTTCATTCTGATTATTGAAAGCCTATCATATTTTTCGGTCTCTTGATTATCAGTAACCTGATTTTTCTATTATTTTCTGGTTTTACTCAAAGTTCTATATTTTGGTTAAACAAATTGGTTCCGTTACCGGGAATCTAATAATCAATTCTTTCTAAAAGCTTACACACTTTACTTGTGGTTAACATCATGTCGAACCACATCAACGCCAACAACAACAGCAATAATGTTGTCGAAAACCAGATCCCTCACGTTCAAAGGGATTTGAACAATGTTAGCATAGTTCCTTCTCCTCCACCCTCTCACGGAGATACACTTGCAACAAATACATCATTTCCAAAAAGGACATTGAATGTCATCAATGGAGGAGAGGATATTTACAGAGTAACGTACACAACTTCAAATAAAATTTCTTAAGTGGTAATTACACACGAGAAACGAGTATGCCAAACCTTAGAGGATGAAAGTATGATTTTTGATGATGCAGACACAGAAGGATTGATGACTCCTCATAATTATGCATTGGTTATATCATTACTCGTTCATGATACAAATGTGAAGCGAGTTTTAATTGATCTTGGAAGTTCTGTTAACGTCATTTTGCTAAGAGTGTTGCATGAAATACAAGCTGAGGATAGGATGGTTCTCAAAGCACATACGTTATCAGGATTTGATAATACAAACGTGATAACGATAGGTGAAGTAATTTAACAACTTATGCTGCAGGTGTCGTTAAAGAAACTAAATTACAGGTAGTGAATATGGAAATGGCTTATAACTTAATCGTGGGAAGACTATGGATTCATGATATGGATGTTATTCCATCAACTTTACATCAAGTCATCAAGTTTCCCTCGCCTTGGGGAATATGTCAAATTCGAGGAGATCAACAAACAGCCAGGAGCATCAATGTAGTGGCAAGCACGAGAACTGTAGGAACAGTTGGAGGCAGCAACAAAAAAATTTCAACTGAAAAAATGGATTTCGACTCGAGACCTGATGTTATTCAGGAACCCAAGGAAAATGAAAATATCATGACAACAATAAAAGAGCTCGAAGCAGTAATTCTATTTGAACAATAGCCTGAAAGGAAAGTTTTTGTAGGGGTTGATCTATGACCTGACATGCGAGGTATGTTAATTGAATTTTTAAATAGTAACGGGGACAATTTTGCTTGGTCCCATGCTGACATGACATGTATACCACCGCAGGTGATGACTCATAAACTCAACGTAGATCCATTTTTTGTTCAAATCAAGCAGAAGAAAAGAAAGCAAAGAGCCTTCAAAAATCATGTAATTAAAGATGAGGTTCAGAAATTTTTACAAATTGGGTCAATTCGTGAGGTAAAATATCCTGATTTGTTAGACAATACAATGGTCGTACCTAAGAAAAATGGTAAGTGGCGAGTTTGTGTAGATTATACTGATCTAAATAAAGCTTGCCCTAAAGATTCTTTCCCCTTACCCCATATAGATCAAATGATAGATGCAACTACAGGTCACGAGATCCTAAGTGTTTTAGACGCATATTCGGGGTACAACCAAATTAAAATGCACCCGAATGATGAAGAAAAGACTTCTTTCACTTCTGACCGGGGGACTTACTGTTATGAAGTAATGCCCTTTGGTCTAAAAAATGCTGGTGCAACCTATCAAAGGTTAGTCACTAAAATGTTTCAGGAACATCTAGGAAAAACCATGGAAGTATATATAGATGATATGCTTGTCAAAACCCAACATTCGGCTGATCACATTTCTCATTTGTCTGTCACGTTTGAAATCTTGCGTAAGTACAATATGAAGGTTAATCTAGAAAAATGCGCTTTTGGTGTAGCCTCAGGTAAATTTTTAGGTTTTCTTGTTTCTAACCGTGGTATTGAGGTGAATCCTTCGCAGATTAAAGTAATTGAAGAAATACCCAATATCCTTACAAATTAAAAGGAGGTTCAACGATTAACTGGAAGAATCGTGGCCCAAGGGAGATTTATTTCTAAATATTCTGAAAAATATTTTAAATTTTTTTCTGCTCTTAAGAAACAGGATCATTTTGAGTGGAATGAATATTGAGAACGAGCTCTTAAGGATTTGAAAACTTATTTGTCAAACCCTCATCTATTGTCAAAGCCAAAAGAAGGCGAGAAGTTACTTATTTATTTGGCAGTTTCAGAGGTAGCGGTAAGTGTTGTCTTAGTTCGGGAAGACAAAGGTAAAAAATCTCCTATATATTATGTAAGTAAGACTTTATTAGATGCGGAAACAAGGTATCCACAGTTGGAAAAGTTAGCATTAGCTTTAATTTTGGAATCTAGGAAATTAAGGCTTTATTTCCAATGTAATCCTATTGTTATAGTTACAACTTTTCCCCTACGAAGTATTCTACATAAGCATGAATTGACAGGTAGATTAGCAAAATGGGCTATAGAATTAAGCGAGTATGAAATAAGTTATCAACTTAGAACCGCTATCAAATCCCAAGTACTTTCAGATTTCGTAGCTGATTTTAGTCAGGGGGTATATTTAGAGGCAGAAAAAGAGTTACAAGTTTTTAATGGTGCAAATCCAGGGATTTGGACATTGTTTGCTTATGGTTCATCTAATGTAAAGGGGGCAGGCTTAGGAATCTTTCTAATACCACCTACAGGAGAAATAATTAGTTAAGCTATAAAATGTCATCCTGTTACTAAAAATGAAGCAGAATATGAAGATGTGATTACATGTTTGGAATTGGCGCTTGAACTTGGCATCAATCAAATCATAATTAAAAGTGATTCCCAGCTGGTAGTGAATAAAGTACCGGGGACTTATATAGCCAGAGAAATCAGAATGCAGGAATACCTTGAGAAGGTGCGAGAATTAATAAGACAATTTGAGACTTGGAAGATAATGCAGATTCCAAGGGACAAAAATGTAGAAGTTGATGCTTTGTCCAACCTCGCATCTGTGGCAGATATAGCGGACGATGCCAATGCTCCGGATATACAATTATTCCATTCCACTCTCGAACCTGACACAAACGAGGTAAATTTTAATCATTTGACTTGGGATTAGAGGAATGAAATCATTGCTTTTTTGTAGTATGGAACCGTACCTAATGATAAAACAAAGGCTCATGCATTACGAAAGAACGCTACCCGTTATTGTTTACACTAAGGAAATCTTTATCGAAAGATGTTCGGTGGTCCTTTAGCAAAGTGCCTTGGTCCTTCACAAACGGAGTAAGTAATGAGGGAAATACATGAAGAACGTTGGGAAAATCATGCGTGAGGTAGATTATTGGTAAAAACATTGATACATGCCGGATATTACTGGCCTAAAATGGAGGAGGAAGCAAACGATTTCATATTGAAATGTGATAAATGTCATAGTTACGGAAACAATATGCATCCAGTCATAGCTCTGTGGAGTTTCATAAAGTGGGGAATGGATATTGTGGGTCCACTGCCTCAGGCAAAAGGACATGTAAAGTTTCTACTCGTACTTACAGACTATTTCACTAAATGGGTGGAAGAAGGGGCATTTAAACAGGTACGAGAGAAAGAAGTTAAAGACTTTATTTGGAGGAATATAATATGCCGTTTTGGGGTTCCAAAGGAAATCGTGTGTGATAATGGTCTGTAATTCATAGGAGCACAAATTGTTGAATTCTTTCCAAGCTGGCAAATCAAAAGAATAACGTCGACACCATATCATTCGGTGGGTAATGGACAAACGGGATCCAAGAACAAGATAATCATCAATAATTTGAAGAAGAGGCTACATGATTCAAAAGGCAATTGGCCTGAAGTTCTACCAGCTGTGTTCTGGGCTTATCGAACAACTACAAAAATAAGCACGGGCGAAACACCGTTTTCGATGGTTTATGGTGTAGAAGCTCTGATTCCAGTTGAAATAGGGGAACCAAGTATAAGATATGATCAAGCAACAGAGGATTCGAATAATGAAGAGTTACGAATTAATCTAGATCTAGTTGAAGGGAGGAGAGAAACATCATTGATAAGAATGGCAGCTTAAAAACAAGTGATTGAACGATACTATAACCGGAAAGCACGTCTCAGGTTCTTTAAAATTGGAGACTTCGTGCTCAAAAAGGTATATCAATCTACGAAGGCTGCTAATTTAGAAAAGTTAAGTCCAACATGGGAAGGGCCATGTAGAATTAGTAGTGTTGCGGGAAAAGGTGCATATGAGTGAGAAACTATGGACGGCAAAATTCTACCTTCACATTGGAATGCTGTACATTTAAAAAGATACTACTTCTAAGGGGGTAGACACGGTCAGGTATTTTCATGTCAAATTATTTTTCTTTTAAATTATTAAGATTTTACTAACAATTTTAGATGCTAGGCAAAAACCCTAAACTGTGCCAAATGATGAATCACAACCTGCATGGCGAAATGGAATACTCTCAAATTCTAAGCCTAGGGTTATATCAATCTGATGGAAGAACATACGGGTAGGAAGTCTTCATCTAAAATTGTACTTTCGAGTCCCGCATATTTTCTGTTTCAGGAAAAGGACCAACATAAGAGCAATAGCCAAATATTCAAGGTTTCATTTCATCAACGCTCAAACACTTAGGGGACTATACAGTATATATAGCCTCGTTCAAAAAAATAGACACGAATTCACAAAGGAAAAGAGATACGGATGTAGGTTCGTAAAGGAAAAGAGATACGGGAGTGCAAGAAAAAGCGGATCAAACTCAGCTACAAAAGTGCCAAATATCAAGATTCAGCTGTAAATAGCTATGTATAAAAAAAACATTTTTCAATGTTGTAAACACTTTCCAAACCCTTTCTAAATATATAAAGATAGGGATATGGTTATGTGCTAAAACAGGTTGTAAAACAAAGCCTCATATATCTTATATTAAGAAATATGTTGAATGAAAAACAGTTATGAGGAAGTTATAGACGTATCGCAACACATGTATTATTCAAAAATTTGCTCTAGTTCATTAATAAAACCTTGTTCAAGTTATTTTATACAAAAGACGTGTGCTTCCTATTTTCTTTCATCTTATTATAACACCATTATGAAGTTGAGACGTCTTCTTCATTAAGTGTCAATATATTAAAAGGGCCCTCTTTTTATAATCCTCATGTTGATAAGTCCATGAATTGAATCATAAAGCATTTTCAAAATATAAAAATGCAAAACTATTCTATAAGTCCTAAACATGAAAATTGGCAAGAATGGAATACAAAGGGATATTAATTAACCTCTAGAATATGTAAGATACTAAAGGCAAAAGGAAATTTAGTCATTCAAGTATAATTGTCTTTAAAGCAAATACCCCATTATGAGAACTGGGGACTTCATCATAAAAATCCTTCAAACAAGCATCATACCACCAAATTTAAAAAAAAAAAAAACAACAACAACAAAAGACTTTTCTTTTTCAACTGGTCACTGAGGGAGTTGGGACGTCGGAGGTTGCACCAGGAGCAGGAGCAGCTTCACCCGCAGATACTTGAATCATTACTCCGGTTGCTTCAGTAGTAGCTTCACAATCCACCAGATTTACTGCCTCAGGAGTTCCACACATTGGAGAAGAAATGTCAATGGGTTGCTCAGGAAAGCCAACAGGTTGGTTACTCTTCTGAATCACATCTAAGACTTTGGCTAGTTCGGATTGTAGGTTAAAATTTTCTTGGGTAGCCTCTAATAATGCATCTCGACGTGATCTAAGAAAAGCCCAGTTGACCTCATAGTTAGAATTCTCTCCAAGATAATTATACTCCTTCTCCAATGTTTCATAATCCTTTTCCCATTTAGCAAGAGAGCTTTTCACTGATTCTTGCTCAGTTAGTTGGGAGTCGAGAGAAGTTTTAAGTGCAATGTTGGAACTTTCTAAAGCATGAACTTTATCTGAGGGAGTTTTCAAGTCAACCCGATCTTGTTTCAAGTTCTGCTCCAACTCTCTGGCATAATCCTCTTTTCTCTTCATAAGCTCTTTATGTCCTTGATTTCTTCATTTGACTTTAACAATGACTCGTTTAAGGTGTCTTTATCCTTTTTGACCTGACTTAATGTTGTCTGAGAGACCCCTAAGTTAGCAGATAAAGTGCAATTTTGTCGTTCCAAACGAGCTTTATCATCTCGAAGCTCATCCATATTCATCAAGGCGTTTTCATATTGGTCATTCCAATTTTGAGCTTCAAATTGGGCTTCTTCAATGGCTTTTGAGGATTTCCGTGCCTTTATTTCTAAAGAGGTGATATTAGTTCAGTATCAATCAAATTAGCCTACAAATATAAGATACAAAAATAAACACCTACTTTGAAAGGAAAGTTAATATTCAATTTTAGAAAAAAATTTACCTTTAAAGTTGAATGAACTATGTCATTCATCAAAGATAAGAAGCTATGGTTGTCCATCTTTGCCTTCTCTATATCTCCAATGAAGGGCTCAAGCCATACATCAGCACTACAAGTCTTCCTCAAAAGGCTATGAGTGGCAGGAACTTCAAGTGTGACTTTTCTTATTGTCATACTGCTGCTACTCGGGCCAGTTTTCGAATGCATTAAGCGGAAGAAGGGGCAGTGGAAGGAGGAGTAGTAGAAGAGGAAAAAATGGTAGAAGGTATTGAAGCTGGAATGGGAACAGACATGGGAATTGGAACTGATACGGGAATAGAATCATCCACTAAAAGAGAAGGAGAAAAAGAAATCAATGTGGGATCAAAAACCCTTATGGATGGTGATGATGTGAAAGAGATAGGAGGAACAGGAATCGAGGAAGATAAAGGGACTTCATTCAGAACAGGACCTTCCTCTTCACTTTCAAGATTGTCAATAGAAAGACAGTGAGTAAACTCACTAAAATGTATTGGAGCAGCCTCTTCATCAATCAAGACAAGCTCGACAGGTGAGGCACGAGCGGGAGCCTCTTCAATCTCATTCCCGCATCTCCTTATTTTTGACCTGGGCAATGGCGAGGTACCTTCCTCTTCTTCAGTATTAGCATCAACTGCCAATATTTTTCTCTTTGCTGCTATCAAAGTTTTAGCCTTGTCTAAGTCAAGAGAAGCATTGGCAACAGTGCGCATAGCTAAAGCTACGTCAGGTACCATTCCTTTATTGCCAAACCCTGATGTAAAAAGAAGGGGGAAAACGAATTCAATTATATTAAAAATAGGATTTACAACTATACGCATTTAAAAGAAGAAACACACATACCGTGTGTTTTTACTTTCCAATTGTGAAGAGAGGAAATAGACTTCCAAGTCCTTTCCTCCCTGGGAGCCACCTTCAAAATTGAGTCTACCCAACCACGGAAGTCGGGAATAGGCTACACATCTCCCATGGTTGCTACAAAAACCAAGAAAAAGGGATGAGATCAAAGAGAAAATCAAAATCTCTAAAAATAGGAGTGAAAAAAAATGACTAGAAGCTTACGTGCAAAATTCCCCTTCTCAGGGAAGGGAATGTTTGTCTCGCCTAGTAAATCCACTGTGCGAAAAGCAATGTAACATAGGGACCATCCACGATCTTTAACATCAACAATGTTTACTAAAACCTTTTTACTCCTTGCGGTTAAGGTAAAGAAACCATGACGCATCAAATTGGGATGGTATAAGTGAATGAGATGGGTAAAGGTAAAATCAACTTTGGCCTTCGAAGACAGAAATCTCAAACAACCAACCGCCCTCCAAACTATTGGGCCAACTTGACCTAAGCAAATGTTGAAGAAACAACAAAACTCAAGGATAACCGGGTCTACAGCAGGCTTTAACCCCCAAGTAAAAGGGTAGGTGTAAATAAAGGAATACCCATTCTTAAAGGAAGAAATCCTTTGATTTATCGTAGGAGTTGACAAGCGAAGATTTTCCTTCCAATAACAATCTTTCATAATGGATGAAATTGAGAGTTCAGTTATGAAGAAGGATAAGCATCAAGCTTCTCTATTTTTTCAACTTGCTTTAAAAGAGATGTTTTATCACCCACAAATGATAGATCATTCGGAACAATGTCCTAAACAGAAGGTTCTAGAGAAGGGTCAGGAGGCTCTTTACCTTTAGAAGGAGATGCTTTAGATGAACACCCTTTGACATTCGAGTCCAGGGAAGGAGGACCATTGCCAGCTGATTCTTCACGCGCTGATCTCAAATTTCGAAGTCTTCCTCCTTTATCTATACTATGCCTAATTGAAGTAGGAGCATTGGGAAATTGATCGAGAATTGGAACCTTTCTAGGGTTAGGTTTTGAAGATGCCACTGTTGGGTAAAACATTTTTCAAAAGAAAGGTAAAAGAAGTCACTTGATGAAGAAGAAAACCGAGGAAGAAAGATTTAATAAGGGAGCAACTGATGAACTAAAAAGGTATAATGATGAAAAACTGTATTTAGAAGAACTGTCACTTCTTGAGAAGAAAGGTTCAAAAAGCCTAGAAAGAAAGTAGTAGAGTGGCAGAGCTAAATCAGAAGATGACACTTGTAGGGAGCATTAAAAGAACAAGACAAGTGAAGCGTCAGCATTTAGTACAATAAAAATACCATTTCCACTTCGCACTTATTTAACGGATAAATAAATGGAAAATGGGGGGACTATCTGTATTGGGAAAAAGCTTTTTTATGACGTGGCAAGACACATGGAATATTCAAAAGGTTAGTATTTTAAAAGAGGACACGAGGAGACAAATTAGACACGGGACGAAATTCAGCTACGAGTCCCGTATCTGTTCAAAGTGGGTTAGAACGTGATTCTAAAGTTAAAGGGTATCAAGAGCAAACAGATACGATTTTCGTATCTATTCAAGACTCAAGGACAACGGGTCAGGAGATCATTTAAAGCATGGATCTGGAGGTAGAAAGGAGTCCAAATTCAGTCATTAAATACCTGATAAAATGAAGAATTAGCATTTAATAAGAATGATTGTGTAACGACCCATTTAATTTCATTTATTACTCATAATTATGTCATTAAAACCTAGGTTTTATTCTACTACCTAGGGTCAGTTATAAAATGAGGAAGTTATACCACTTATAGGGATGATCAACTGTTGAAAGGCTACTGAAATAAAATTTTACGTTACTGTTCATTCTGATTATTGAAAGCCTATCATATTTTTCGGTCTTGATTATCAGTAACCCGATATTTCTATTATTTTCTGGTTTTAATCAAAGTTCTATATTTTGGTTAAACAGGCACAAGGCCCCAAATATGGCTTATAGCCCACATATATACTTAACATAGTGTGTGTTTCAACCGCCAATATAATATTATTATTATTCAGGATGGACCAAGTCTCAATCCCCAGTCAAAACCAATCCCGCACCTGCCATGGGGTGTGAGTCACGCCCTAAATAGCATCACAATGTGATAGGCCAGGGTTTCAAACCCCCAGGACATCATATACACTAACTACTCACCTCTAATCAACCGTGGACTCGTCCGTGATGCCTTTTCCCTTCGAACATGCCACTTCGTGTGTTGAATCTAGTAAAAACTGTAGCAAATACATAAATATGGGTCATAGAAACATAACCCAATCAAAATTACTCGAAAAGCGCAACAATTCACGATGTTGGTAAAACCCGAGCCCCGGGCCTACTCCTCAAAAAATTCCATAAATCATATCAACAGATTCTTTGTCTTTCCACTAGTCCGTGCATATAAAATTTATCGAAATCGGAGTCTGAATGGCCTTTCAAAACCCAAAAACTCGTTTTCATAACTTAGGCCCTAGTTCTTGAAAAATTTTACCCAATTTCATGAATTTTGGTGTTGATTCTAGTATAAAATCATGTTTTTGAATAAAAAAAACATACCTCCACTGATTACACGTTGATTTATCTCTTCAAAACACTTAAAACACTACAAGAAATCACATTTCTTGCGGCGACATAGGTCGCCACAAAAGCCCTATAGGTCGCTGCAGAATACTATTAGTGGCGACTTCTGTATTGCCACAAAGAAAGCCGTAACTGAAGGTCATTTGTAGCGATATATACAGTTGCCACTAAAAGAGCATCTTCTGTGGCGACAAAGTTGCCACAACAGGTTGTTAAAAATTCTACCAAAAAGTGCTCCAAAAGAACAAGTCGCCGCTATATATTTACCTTTAGCAGCGACAATTGTCGCCACACAATATATTTGTGTTCAGTGGCAAGCTTTGTCGCTACTATAAATAATTTATAGTGGCGACTAAAATTGCAACAAAAATTTTATGCCCAGTGGCAAGACTATGTAATGTCTTTCAGTAGCGACTAAAGTGCCCACAAAATATTTAACCATGAACGATACATTATTTTCTGTAGCGATTGAACTCGCTACTAAATTGTCACGACCCGCCCTCAACATCGGGATCGTGATGGCGCCTACTCGTGGTAGCTAGGCAAGCCACTGTATTCATACTATCCCGTTTTTAACACAATTTTAATTAAATAAATGCGGAATACTTTATCGAAATGGAAATAACAAATCACAAGGTGAAAATCATACTGAAATCCTCTACCCAACACGTGGAGTCACCAACTCACAAACTACTATGGAATACTACACATAAAAGTCCGAAGGAAATATAACATAATTCTGTTTGTCTCGGAACAATGAGACTACAGCTATTAACATAAATAAAGAAAGAGACGCCGGGCCTGCGGACGTCTGCAAGCTACCTCGGTCTCAAATGTGATCAACTCCCACGCAATCTATTTACTGTTGCTGCTGCTCCTGATCGTAACCTGGACCTGTGCAAAAACGCACAGAAGTGTAGCATCAGCACAACCGACCCCATGTGCTGGTAAGTGCCTGGCCTATCCCGGCGAAGTAGTGACAAGCCTAGGACCAGACACCCACATAAACCTGTACAATTCAATATATATATGTGTACCACAAAATAACAAGAAATAATCAAGTATTAACACAAAAAGGAATATCTTAAAGAATTCAACAATTAACCACAGTTAATAATTTCACAAGGAAAAACAAGGTGTAATGTAAACACAAGTAATATCAATTCAAGAAATAGCAAACAGTTGCACGGCATCACCCTTCGTGCTTTTACTCTCATCCTCACCAAATAAACAAATAAAGTACACGGCATCACCCTTCGTGCTTTTACTCTCATCCTCACATCCATAGTACGGCATGATCCTTCGTACATGGTTCAATAATAGAGCACGGCATGATCCTTCGTGCATAATCAATAAATAAACATGGCACGGCATTAACCTTCGTGCATAAATAAATAAACATGGCACGGCATCACCCTTCGTGCATTATCACTCTTCCTCACCCAAATAACAATCAAATAAGTTCACAAGGAAAACAAGGTATAATGGAAACACAAGTAATATCAAGTCAAGGAATGACAAATAGTTGCACGGCATCACCCAAATAAAATATAATGGAAAAACAAGTAATATCAATTCAAGAAATAGCAAGCAATTGCACGGCATCACCCTTCGTGCTTTTACTCTCATCCTCACTAGATAGACAAATAAAGTACACGGCATCACCCTTCGTGCTTTTACTCTCATCCTCACATCCATAGTACGGCATGATCCTTCGTACATGGTTCAATAACAGGGCACGGCATGATCCTTCGTGCATAATCAATAAATAAACATGGCACAGCATTAAACTTCGTGCATAAATAAATAAACATGGCACGGCATCACCCTTCGTGCATTATCACTCTTCCTCACCCAAATAACAATCACAATTAAGGGCAAAGAAGGAAATAGTAATTCATAAACCGTCCCATCAAGGGCAATCAATGTTTATCTTCACAACAAGTCCCAATAAGGGAGAACAATAACAATTCATCTGTAATATATCTCAAAATAATTATTTTCCAACGACTCACGGTCATACTAGACGCCAGTGTATGGATGCTCGTCACCACGGCCCATACACCGCACTCGATCACATAACACATAACACATAATCCTATTCCCTCAAGCTAGGATAGAACAAACACTTACCTCGAATGCTTATGAACAATTCAATCCGTGGAAATGTCTTTTCTTTCAATTTGGCTCCAATCCAACCGTATCTATACACAATTGATTTAATATCATCAATTCTACTCCACAAACTAATTCTTAATACCAAATACAACTTTTACAACATTCTGCCATGAATAGTGAATTTCAACCCCGGGCCCACATGGTCGGAATTCGGGGTTAGGACTAAAATCCGGTTACCCATTCCCCCACGAGTTCATATATATAATTTGTTTCAAAATCGGACCTCAATTCGAGGTCCAATTCCCCAATTTATGAAAAACCCTATTTTCTAACAAAAACAAGAATTTTACCATGAAAATCTTTGATTTCTTATGAAAAACATGTTTAATGATGTTAGGAATTGAAAGAATTAAGTAAAAAGTGACTTACAATCGTTTTGATGAAGAAGAAATCCTTGAAGAATCGCAAATGGGTGTTTTGGTTTTGTAAAATGTGAAGAAATGACTGAAATTCGTGTTTTTCAGGTCTATGTGTTCGCATTTGCGAACATGCGAACCCCGACCAATTTCTGGAGTTTGAAAAATAAGCTAAGGGTGGGAAGTTCGCATTTGCGAACATTTGTTCGCATTTGCGAACAGTTCGCATTTGCGAACTAATGTTCGCATTTGCGAACACATGCTGTTTCAGGCAATGTTCGCATTTGCGAACAATGGTTCGCATTTGCGAACCAAGGCGGATTGGGGAATGTTCGCATTTGCGAACTTTTGTTCGCATTTGCGAACATAGGCTGGCACTGGGGACCTTCGCAAATGCGAACAATTGTTCGCATTTGCGAACAAGGCTGGGCCAAAGGGGGCTTCGCATTTGCGATGGAAGTTCGCATTTGCGAGCCTGTCCCCTTCGCAATTGCGAGAAATACTTCGCAATTGCGAAGCCAACAGCTGGGTGAAAAACCAGCAGTTCAAAAATTCAGAGTTTCATCCAACGGCCTATCAAATCTTTACCCGAGCCCCCCGGGCTCCAAACCAAACATGTGCACAACCTCAAAAACACATTATGGACTTGTTCGTGCGATCATATCGCCAATATCACTTCGTTTTAATCAAATCGAGCCTCAAACTCATGATTTTCATACTTTTGATTTTCAAAACTTCTTAACTTGGAACTCAAGGTCCAAAACATCTCAAACGACATCCAAATGTCACCAAACTTTACAGAAATCACATATATAATATTTAAGACTTGTACCGGGCGTCGGATCCAAAATACGAGCCCGATACCCAGGTCAATTAATTTACGTCCTTTAATAATTGCATCAAAAACAATTTCACATAAAAATTCATAACTTGGGCTCTAGGCCTCGAATTCGACTCCGGACACATGTCCAAGTCCCATATTTTCCTACGGACCTCTCGGGACCATCCAATCTCGGGTCCGGATCCGTTTACCAAAAATGTCGACCGAAGTCAACCATATCAATATTAATATCATTTTTATCCAAATTTCTCATAGAATTCATATTTTCTATCACAAAATCTTTCCGGCTACATGCTCGGATCGTGCACGTAAATCGAGGCAACATAGAATGAGGTTTTCAAGGCCTTAGAAGCTCGAAATTATTAATAAAGTAAGTGATGACCCTTTGGGTCGTCACATAAATATTAGGTCGACATTTTTTAGTAGCGACTAAAATTGCAACAAAAATTATTTTATGTTTAGTGGCAAAATTATATCGCCACTATAAATGTCTTTCAGTAACAACTAATGTGGCCACAAATGGTTTAACCATGAGCGACACATTGTTTTCTATAGCGACTGAACCTGCTGCAAAAGAAATTAACCTTGCAATTACTAAATTTTTGACAAAACTATATCACCACTAAAAGTTATTTTCTCAACAATTATAACGACCAAAATTATATAAATTTCCATACCCGTAAGAACCTAATTCTCTCAAAATTCATATCAACCAATAATGCTTCACAAATACCAAAATAATTTCTCCAGCCGAATATTACAAATATTGTCATTACTAAAATGTCAATTACATATATACTACCCGACAGTTCATTGTGCATTGTAATTGTAAGCATATATATATCCCAAAAAAGACAAAATATTAAGTGCCTTGTAACTGCTTCTTTCTCGACATCATGCTTGAACCACTGTTTAAGTGCCTTGTCCCTGCTAGACAAAAGTATATATAAGGAACAAATAAAAAAAACAAAAAGATTATTGTAGAGAGGCCTGTTGAAAAAGATAAGTTAGTCCGATACGTTGAGGCCTGTTCAAATCCACCTTATTTGCTTAAGGTGAAGTCTGATGAACCCCATAACTAATCTTTTATTTTGGTTTAGATAGTAACAACTAATTAAAATGTATATTGTATACTGCTTTCTAATAGAACAAACTCAATCCAATAAGAATAATACCTACATTTTAAAACTATTGCATTAGCAAATTGCCACATAACTTAGCTAGAGAAATTAATTAAATATGGCTCTAGCTGCGACACAAAAACTTTGTTAATGTGATAAACAAAAAAAGCATCTAGATAACTACTATCGTAAAAGAAGGTGCGGTGAGTATTTGTAATTGGCTAGAACTACACATCAACTTAGTTCCAAACTCAAATGTAATAGTTGGGAAATTATGCTGGTTTATTATTCTCATGTCCCTACTCCATTCTGGAGAGAAGATAGGAAGCTCTTCGGCTATGCTCTATATTCTAAGGAGAAAGATTCAGCTGATGAATAAAATCACTTTTGATTTTGGTCTAGCTATTCTTCTATTCATCCTTCAAAAAGCTACTAAAAGCTACTGACCTTTTCAGAGAAAAGCTACTAACATGTTTTAAACAAGCAATATTGCTTGGCCAATCATCAGAACAGAGAACTACTATTACATGATTAATTGTTGATAGGCGAAAGAATTTCTTGAGATATAAACAAGAACACAAACAGACCTGAATCTGCAGATGTGGAAGTGCTGCCGATATGATTGTGATATCATTTTTCATATATAAGAGTTAAACAAGCTACTAACAGGTTTTCAACCAAACAGAGAAAAGTTTTTCAGTCAAGCTATATTGCTTGGCCAACCATCAGAGAAAAACTACTAAGCTACTAACAGAGAAAAGCTACTAACAACTACTAACAGGTACTAATAGCAATATAGCTACTAATAGCTACTTACAGAGAAAAGCTACTAAAAGCTACTGACTTTTTCAGAGAAAAGCTACTAACAGGTTTTAAACAAGCTATATTGTTGGCCAACCATCAGAACAGAGAACTACTATTACATGATTAGTTGTTGATAGGCGAAAGAATTTCTTGAGATATAAACAAGAACACAAACAGACCTGAATCTCTAGATGTGCAAGTGCTGCTGATATGATTGTGATAACATTTTTCATACATAAGAGTTAAACAAGCTACTAACAGGTTTTCAACCAAACAGAGAAAAGTTTTTCAGTCAAGCTATATTGTTTGGCCAACCATCAGAGAAAAGCTACTAAGCTACTAACAGAGAAAAGCTACTAATAGGTACTAACAGGTACTAACAACAATATAGCTACTAACAGTTACTAATAGAGAAAAGCTACTAAAAGCTACTGACCTTTTCAGAGAAAAGATACTAACAGAGGATGTTTATAGTTTTTTAGTTTTTGATCAATATCGTGTTCGGTGAAAAAAGAAATTCAGAGGATGTTTTCAACCCCTTCTGGCCACAAATGCCAGGATACATGCGAGATCTTAATCAAGGCCATTGCATCAGTGCATACAGGTTTGCTTCAGTGTACTATGTTTGATCTGTATCTTTTATTTGGAACAGTTTTACCTTTTCTGTTCTGAGTGCCACATATCTGCATCTTCTCTTATATTGCTTGGCCAACCATCAGAACAGAGAACTACTATTACATGATTAGTTGTTGATAGGAGAAAAAATTTCTTGAGATATATATAGTTGAATCAGTACAACACTGTAGTTTTGGCGATTTGTATGGTTTGCTCATTAGGAAAGAAGGGACTTACCCTGTGATAGATCTTTCATATAGGCATACTAGCATAGACAAACATGAACTGTGTATTTTATGTTGACTTTATATCTCATGTATGTTACAGTTCCGTACTTCAGTGTGGTGAGGGATATGATTGTTCTTATACAAGATGTGTTGAGCAGGTTTTAGATTTTCTGATACTAGAATGCATTCATGGTCAGCACTTTGGTAGTTATTGAACAAAGTGCTAGTTTAACCTAGAATCTTCTGTCACTGGGCAGAATTTGATTTTAATTTTTATATTGTACAACTGCGGCCATTGCATCAGTGCATACAATCAATCATCCAACATAGAATAAACAAGAACACAAACAGACCTGAATCAAGGCCAGAAGAGCTCATTTTGGTGCAAATCTGATTCCAAATCACAAAGTAGTACTACAATGCAAACTTCATATTAAACCTGTTTACGATATTTAGTGACAGAAATACTACTGGAAATATGAACATTAACTTTTTTTATTGCCAGAAGAAACAAAAAAGTAAAAGGAAATTATTGTTCATTAGTAGCTCCTGAGTAAAAAATAATTTTCACAGAACAACAAAAAACAGATACTAACTTGCACAATTTTCAGCCTCTGGAGAGCAATGCAAAGTTTCTGCTACATTTCGTGATGATTGTGTTTCTAAAGAAGGTATTCGGAGAGATTTAGGAGATACTCGTCTGGTCTGTAAAGGTCCTTCACTCGGGTTACTTGGTTGTCCTATCTCTACAGATGCATCAGATACACGTTTGGTCTGTATGTGTGGCTGAGACGTCGCTCCAAAATTGCCACGTCCTTGAAAATTTTCATGACCACAGCTTGTACGACCTCTTCCACGTTTTCCTCGTCCAATTCCTCTCATTTCCTGTAATAAAACATACAAAGAAAACGATTGATTAGAATAGAAAATGACAATTATTTTTATGGCAGTATAATTGCTGAATATATAATGGCTCAAATATAGCAGTATTGGTCAATATTTTTATCATTGTTTTAGGGCCAAAAGAAGCAAAATAGTGCAAGGATCAATTCCACTCTCACAAAAAACATATAGAGAACTTCAAAATGAGACATAGACATAAAGCTTCAAGCATCAAAAGAAAATCAAAAAATAAATATAAAGATTCAAGCTTCACTAATCTTTGGTTCATTGACAGTTCCAAACAAATACATGGGATAGTATAATTAACGGACAAAAATATAGAGAATTTTCAAAATATGATGTAACATCTATATCATTAGTCTTTTGCTTCTTAGTCTTCAAGAGGATGTATCAGTGTCTTCCTCATCATCATCATCAAATAATTCTTCTTCGCTATCTTCACTCTCTGATATTTCTGCATGATTGTCATTAATGAAATCATCTTCCTCATTATGCACATTGTTTTGAGCTTGTGTACTTGCATGATCGTAATTAATACTTTGTGGTTCAACATTATCCCTATGTAGATACACCTCAATAATATTTTCTTGGTCATTGGTGCACAAAGTATTAAATTCAGCTTCCTCTTGCTGATAAACTTCTTCATTCAGTAATTCTTCATCTTCGATACACAATTATCATCATTATCAGGCATTTTGAAAAGGTCGCGAGGATTTGTCTACACAACAATAAGCCAATCATTATCGACCATGTCGTCCAAGTAAAAGACTTGTTCTAACTGAGATGCCAACACAAATGGCTCATTTGTATTCAAGGCACACCGAGTATTCACACTTGTGAAGCCATATTTGTCAATCTTATATCCTCTTCCTAAGCGAGCCACATCCCACCAATGACACTTGAATAAGTAAACTTTTCTATTTCCCACATAAGATAACTCATAAATGTCCTCCAATACACCACAATACTCCTTATTAAGGTCTGAATCATCTCCTCTCACAAGAACACCACTATTCTGCATTTTTCTTCTCAATTCAAGCTCTTTTGTATGTAATCTAAATCCATTCACCACAAATGTTGAATATCGATGTACTAACGGTGAAGGACCGACGGCTAAGCTTATGAGCTCATCATTTGTGCGTCCTTGTACATATAGTACAAATATCTACAAAGACGAATAATATTGTTACGACCAATAACATGATGGAATGAATAAACTAATATCAATATTATCATTTGAGTGGAAACCTACACGTGTGCGAAACCAATCAATAAACCCATTTTTATGAGCTCTCATTGAACTTTGGCTTTCAATCTCTCTTGTATATTCCCTACATTATAAGTTAGCCAAGATAAATCAAATTTAAATTATCTCAATGTGAAACTATCCCTGAAGTTAATAAGAGACTTACTCCACGAAATGTGAAACCTCTTCACAATTTTGAAGCACATACATACATGATTGTTTAAACTCATCATGAGATAGTGTAATGCCTTCTGAGGCACCTTTTGTTTCCCACTTTTTTAAATATATACATCCCATCAATTGACACAGATCCATCGCCATTCCTAGTTGGTTAATTGAACTTTGTTGACATATTCTTCAAGTATCATGAGCAAAATGTGAGGCTTTCCTCTACCAAATAACCTTCTGCAATTGAACATTCTGGACGATTTTTGTTGGGAACATATGACTTAAGAGTTCGTAGATACCTATATAAAATGACTTATTAATATAATGTGTGTCATTCGTACTCTATAGCATCGAAATTATTAAACAATAAATTACCTCTCAATAGGATACATATTCTGATATTGAGCTGGTCCACCAATCTTTGCCTCTCTTGGTAAGTGAATTGGCAAATGCACCATGACATCAAAGAAAGCCGGAGGGAGAACAAGTTGATGTTTGGTCAAAATAACAGGAATTTCTGCCTCTAGGATATCAAGATCTTCAATCGTCAAGCATTTAGAGTATATATTCTTGAAAAACTTTTCTAAGGCTATAATTGGATCACACATTCCTTGGGTTGCAAACTACATATAGCTACTGGAAAAATGTCTTGCAACAAAACATGATGATCGTGACATTTAAATCCATGTATCTTTTTCTCCTGTACATTGACACACCTTGAAACATTTGAGGAAAATGCATCAGGAACCTTCAGATTAGATAAGACATTGCATACCTTCAGCTTCTCTTCCGCGGACAATGCATAGCATGGTGCCGGTAACAAAATATTGTTCCCATCCCTAATAGGATGCAACCTTTGTCTGAATCCAAGATCCATCAAGTCATATCTACTTTTCAATGTGTCTTTTGTCTTTCCAACCATATTCATGATAGTTGATATAATATTATCGGACACATTTCTTTCGATGTGCATCACATCAAGGTTATGGCGTAACATAAGACTCTTCCAATAAGGCAATTGGAAAAAGATACTTTTCTTTTTCCAATTATACGCATTGCTATGAACATCACGCTTTCTCTTTTGTCCTTTACCAAAACTCACATTACCCAAAGCTTGTAATTGCACAAGTTCTTCATCCCTTGTTAAAAGGTTAGGTGCAACTCCGACTTCAACTTTCCCATCAAATAACGTCCTACTTCTCCGCCATGGATGGTCCATGGGAAGGAAGCGACGATGACCCATATAACACAACTTACTCCGCAAGGAAGTTGATTGTGTATCTTTATGGCAACAAGGGCATGCAAGCTTTCCTTTGGTAGACCATCCTGAAAGATTTCCATATGCAGGAAAGTCATTGATCATCCACATTATAGCCACACGCATCAGAAAATTAGATTTTTAGTGTGCATCATAAGTCTCCACCCCGTCCCATAATTTTTTCAACTCTTCAATCATTGGTTGTAAATATACATCGATATTGTTGCCTGGACACTTGGGGCCTGGAATAAGAAGTGTCATCATGAAATATGGATTTTTCATGGAATCCCATGGTGGAAAGTTATATGTAGCTAGTACGACTGGCCAAATGCTATGATTAGAACTCATGTTCCCATAAGGATGGAACCCGTCACTCGCCAAACCTAATCGAACATTTCTTAACTCAGCTGAAAAGGTGGGATGTTGTGCATCAAAGGATTTCCATGTTATTGAGTCAGATGGATGTCGCTAGACACCATCATCAACATTTTCTTCCTTGTGCCGCCTCATCTTTTTAGTTGTTTCTCTTGCCATGTACAATCTTTGAAGCCTTGGTTTGATTGGAAAATGCCGCAAGATTTTATGAGCTACTTTCTTGCCTCCGTGTTCTTCAGACTTCCATCTGGACTTACCACACATAGGACATGATTGGACATCGGCATAATCACGCCAATATAAAATACAATCATTGCAACATGCTTCTATTTTGGTGTACCCCAAGCCAAGGTCACAAAGAACTTTCTTTGCTTCATAGAAAGAATTAGGCACAAATGACCCCTCGGGAAGAACTTCTTTAAAGAAGCTCAATAATGCATCCATCGATTTGGTGCTCCAATGGTTAAGACACTACAAGTGAAGTAGTTTAACAATAAAAGAAAACTTCGAAACTTTTTTACAACCAGGAAAAAGTTCTATCTCAGCATCTTCTAATAATTTGTAAAACTTTGTTACATGTACATTTGGCTCTTCATTGTCCTCTGAATTATTATTATTATCCTCCACATTCGTATATCCACAAGCATCATGAATCATTTCAGTAATATTATCCTCTTCATTAATATCATCTTCCACTTCACCACTAACTACAGTATTAGAAGTTTCAACTCTAACTAACACTTTTCCATGCAAATCCCACACTTTATAAGAATCCTAGAAACCCTTCTTCAATAAATCTCCTCTTACACCAACCCTTAGCTTGAGCACATAATTCCTATACCCTTTACAAGGACACCGAATTATAGTGTTCACAGTTGGTTGACTGAATGCCCAATTAAGAAAGTTGTCTACTCCATCTCTATACCTTTGGTCGACTCTATTCCTAATATTCAACCAACTTTTATCCATCATACCTATATCAAAAAATAAATAAATGAATTACCTAATTAAAAGTGGAAGGATTATAATAATCAAAATATCTATAATAACTAACTACCAAAGAAATCAAATGGTGATGCACAATTGAGAAAAAGTTAACATTGGTACAGCCAAGAGCAATCCAGGTTCACAAATGATATCACTTCTGTAATATTCTCTATGTCAAAATAACTAGATCAAAACGTCCAAGCTTGGATAAACAGATGTAACATATCTTACCCAACTAGACTAAAAGTGTCATGATGTCACGACCCCAAATCCGGTCGTGATGGCGCCCAGCACATTGCTAAGCCAACCTGACCAATCAATAACAAGAACGGAGCTAGAAGCTCGTTTTATCCCATTTAAGCATATCAAAACATGAAACAACAGTGATACATATACCAACGGCGGGGAACCAAGTCCCAAATTATACCAACTCCCATAGACCGAAGGGTCAAGAGTCATGAGCCTCTACTGAACATAAGTGTATAAAGGTTTACAAGATACCAAGTGCGGAAAGAAAAGTCGATACATAATCAAAAGACAGTAAGAAGGAATATCGGGTCCTGCGGACTCTGCAGCTACCTCGTATATCCCACAGATGTCGCCTCGCACAGCTACTGGATCACTGCTGAGAGGTACCTGGATCTGCACACAAGGTGCGGGGAGTAAAATGAGTACTGCCAGACTCAGTGGTAATAAACAAGGGTAAGACAGCGCAGATAAGAAATCCGCAATAAAGCACTATGTAAAGCTGTAATCAATTACCCTGTGTGCCAGTAATGTATGAGTGCTGAATGTTATGCCACGTAGTACACGTAAACCAATGTATGTATGCCATGCAATGCATATGACCGCTACGGCGCGTAGCCGATCCAATTTGGGTACTCGTGCTCACTGTGGGGGTTCAGACTCCGGAGGGGCTCCTACAGCCCAAGCACAATATTAATATCACACCTGCTGCGGCTCCAACATATATACCGCTACGGCGCGCAGCCCGATCCACTACCAGTCAGCTAATATGCAATTACAGCCTCGCAGGCTCAAAAGTAGTTTTGAAAACCTTTTTATCATTTTCAGTTGGAAAACAGTAATATCAAGTTCCAGAGATTGGAAATATCATGATAACAGGAATAGCTACGGACTGGTAGTAAACTAGCATGTCAATATCACAAGACAATGATAACGATCCTCGCGGGATCCAATAACTGGCTCACAGCCCACAAGTATACTCAACCGTCCAAGAAAAAGGTTCAACGGCTCAAGAGTAGCCATTATCACAATATAGTATGCAACCATCCGAGGAGGAGGTTCGACGGCTCAAGAATAGCCAATATCATAACATAGTGCCAACAATTCGGACTAAGTCATAGTCTCCAATCATAATCGACCCCGCACTCATAAGAGAGTACGTGTCTCGCCGCTATACAGCGTCACAAAGTGGTATACCGGGGTTTCGAACCTGCTGGTCATCACCCACATCTATTACTCACCTCAATACAGCTTGACGACTAGTCCGCGATGCCCTTGCCATGAGAATCAAGCTCCGCACGCGTAGAATCTGATCAAATACAGCAAAAACACAACAATTAGGCCAATGGGACGACACCCAACCAATACAATACGATTTACACCAAAAATGGCAAAGTTGCCAAAACCCGACTTTCGGTACGCTTCTCGAAAAATCATGAAAGTCACATATTCGGAACCCTTATCTCAATACGAGTCTAAGCATATCAATTTTACCAAATTCGGACTCCATTTTCCCATTCAACACCTTGATTTTCAAGCCTAGGGTTAAATCTTCCATGAATCACCCCAAATTCCTCCATTTTCATGATATAATTGCATAATATTATCAATACTAATCATAGTTTAAGTCCATAGTTGATTACCTGATGATTTCCCTTGAGTTTCTCTTCAAAATCGCCCAAATCGCCTCTAAAGCCGAAACCCAAATGTGTGAAATGTTTCTGAAAGTTTCTAACTTCTGATACAATTAACTCACTGCGATTTTCGCTTCGGCGGATAAAATTCTGCTCCGGCGGGTCCGTACCCGCGACCAGATGGTCGCTTCTATGATTCCTGACCTAGCCGGCCAAATTTCGCTCCTGCGAACATAAGACCGCTTCCGCGCGTTCGCTTCCGCGAAAACATAACCGCTCCTATGGTGACTTTTGCCTCTGCGCTCCAGAGTCCGCTCCTGCGGACTCGCCCAGGCGATCAGGAATCCGCTTCTGCGGACTTTCCCCTTACTCATCAAGTCCGCTTCTGCGGTCACGCACTCGCACCAGCGACGCTGCTTTAGCGGAAAAGAATCCGCTTCTGAGTAGACAAGCGCTCCTGCGCCTCCTCGTCCGCTTCTGCGGACTCGCTCCTGCGCCCCCATTTCCGCAGGAGCGAAAACAACAGAACCAGAACACTTCCCTGTAATTTTCCACATTTTCTCCCATTAAACCATCCGAAAACACCCCGAGGCCCCCGGGACCTCATCCAGACACACCAACACATACTAATACCTTATTCGAACTTGCTCCAATCCTCAAAACACGTCTAACAACATCAAAACGCATAATTCACATCGAATTCAAGCCTAAATTCCTTAAAACACTCCGAATTACACAATCAATCAAAAACCCGACTAAATAACGTCCGAATGATCTGAAAATTTGAGGACATATCCAAAATAACCAAACGGAGCTACTGCAACTGTCAGAATTCTATTCCGACCCCTGGATCAAAATCTCACCTACCGTTCGGATTTCGCCAAAATTCAACCTTAGCCAATTCAAGCCTATTTCTACACCGGGTCTCCAAATTCAATTCCGATTGCTCCCCTAAGTCACATATCACCTCCCGGAACTAACCGAATCATCAGAATTCAATTCCGAGACCTCTAACCAAATAGTCAACTCCGGGTTGACTTTCCTTATTCAAGTTTCCTTCAAAAAGGCTATGTGCCTCATTTTCAATCCAATTCACTCCTAACTCACCCGATAGACTCTAACACTGATATAAAATCATAAAATATGTAATTACAACATAACGGGGTGGTAATTTCCGTGACGACGGGCCGGGTCGTCACATTCTCCCCCTCTTAAGCAAACGCTCGTCCCTCGAGCGGGTCAAGAAACATACCTGAAGTCTCAAACACGTGAGGATATCTGCTCCGCATCTCCCGCTCGATCTCCCAAGTGGCCTCCTCCACGGGTCGACCTCTCCACTGAACCTTAACTGATGCAATCTCCTTAGACCTCAATTTTCTCACCTGACGTCCTAAAATGGCAATAGGCTCCACATCATAGGATAGATCACCATCAAGCTGAATGGTGCTGAAATCTAATACATGAGACGGATCTCCAATGTACTTCCGGAGCATAGACACGTGGAATACTGGATGAACGCTGGATAGGCTGGGCGGCAAGGCCAACTCATATGCCACCTCTCCAACTCTCTTAAGTATCTCAAAAGGACCAATGTACCTGGGACTCAACTTTCCTTTCTTCCCAAACCTCATGACACCCTTCATAGGTGAAACCTTCAACAATACTCTGTCACCAACCATGAAAGACAACTCTCGAACTCTACGGTCCGCATAACTCTTCTGACGAGACTGTGCTGTACGAAGCCTCTCCTGGATCAACTTTGCTCTATCCAGAGCATCCTGGACTAACTCAGTCCCTATCAATCTATCCTCACCAGGCTCAAACCATCCCACGGGGGATCTACACCGTCTGCCATACAATGCCTCATACGGGGCCATCTGAATACTCGACTGATAACTGTTGTTGTAGGCAAACTCATCAAGTGGTAAAAACTCATCCCACAAACCACCAAAGTCAATCACACATGCTCGCAACATATCCTCCAGGGATCTGAATAGTGCGCTCAGACTGCCCATCTGTCCGGGGGTGAAATGTTGTACTCAACTCAACCCGCGTACCCATCTCTCGCTGAAATGCTCTCCAAAAGTGAGAAGTGAACTGAGTACCCCTGTCGGATATGATAGACACCGGGACTCCATGCAACCGGACAATCTCCCGAATAAAGATCGCTGCCAACCGCTCCGATGAGTAGGTAGTACTAACTGGAATGAAGTGAGCTGACTTGGTCAGTCTATCCACAATCACCCATACAGAATCAAACTTCCTCGCCGTCCGAGGGAGTCCAGTAACAAAGTCCATAGTGATCCTCTCCCATTTCCACTCAGGAATATCAATGCGCTGAAATACACCATCGGGCCTCTGATGCTCGTACTTAACCTGCTGACAGTTGAGGCACCGTGCTACATGTCCGACAATGTCCATTTTCATCTTTCTCCACCAATAGTGCTGTTTCAAATCTTGATACATCTTCGCGGCTCCTGGATGGATAGAATACCGCGAGCTATGGGCCTCTTCCAGAATCAACTCACGAAGGCCATCAACATTGGGCACACATATCCGGCCCTGCATCCTCAATACGCCGTCACTATCAATGGTGACATCTCTAGCATCATCATGCTAAACTCTGTCCCTCAGGACAGCCAAATGTGGATCATCATAATGGCGCTCACGAATACGATCATATAGAGATGACCGAGATATAACACAAGCCAATACCCTGCTGGGCTTCGAAACATCTAACCTCACTAACCGATTGGCTAGCACCTGAACATCATAAGCAAATGGCCTCTCCTTGGCTGGAATATATGCCAAGCTCCCCATACTGACCGCCTTCCGGCTCAAAGCATCGGCCACCACATTGGCCTTTCCCGGATGATATAAATATAGTAATGTCATAATCCTTCAGCAACTCAAGCCATCTCCGCTGTCTCAAATTAAGGTATTTCTGTTTGAACAAGTGCTGGAGACTACGATGGTCGGTATACACCTCACAAGACACACCATACAAATAGTGCCTCCAAATCTTCAAGGCATGAACAATGGCGGCTAGCTCCAAATCATGAACGGGATAGTTCTTCTCATGTGGCTTCAACTGCCGAGAAGCATAAGCAATTACCTTACCTTCCTGCATCAACACACAACCTATCCCCACTCTCGAGGCATCACAGTAAACAGTATATGAACCTGAAGCTGATGGCAATACTAACACTAGAGCTGTGGTCAAAGCTGTCTTGAGCTTCTGAAAGCTCTCCTCGCACTCATCCGACCACACGAATGGTGCACCCTTCTGGGTCAATTTAGTCAATGAAGAAGCAATAGATGAAAATCCCTGAACAAACTGGCGATATATCCCGCCAAGCCAAGAAAGCTCCTAATCTCTGTAGTTGAGGACGGTCTAGGCCAACTCTGCACCGCCTCTATCTTCTTCGGATCAACCTGAATACCATCACGAGACACCACATGTCCCAGAAATGCTACGGACTCGAGTCAAAACTCGCACTTGGAGAATTTAGCATATAGCTTCTCCTCCCTCAATCTCTGCAACACAATACTCAAATGCTGAGCATGCTCCTCCTGACTACGGGAGTAGACTAGAATGTCATCAATGAATACAATCACAAATGAATCCAAATAGGGCCTGAACACACTGTTCATCAGATGCATAAATGATGCTGGGGCGTTGGTCAGCCCAAAAGACATCACAAGAAACTCATAGTGACCATATCGGGTCCTGAATGCAGTCTTCATAATATCCGAGTCCCCGATCTTCAGCTGATGATAGCCCGAACGAAGATCGATCTTAGAAAACACCCTCGCACCCTGTAACTGATCAAACAAATCATCTATGCGCGGTAGAGGGTACTTGTTCTTCACTGTCACTTTGTTCAATTGCCTATAATCAATACACATTCACATGGAACCATCTTTCTTTTTAACAAATAATACCGGCGCACCCCACGGGGACACGCTAGGACGGATGAAACCCTTATCCAGAAGCTCTTGAAGCTGCTCTTTCAGTTCTTTCCACTCAGCTGGTGCCATCCGATAAGGAGGAATGGATATGGGCTGAGTGCCCGGCACCAAGTCAATGCCAAAATCAATATCCCTGTCCGGCGGCATGCCCGGCAGGTCCGAGAGGAATACATCTGGGAAGTCCCTCACAACGGGTACAGAATCAATGCTAGGAGACTCAGCTCCCACATCTCTCACAAAAGCCAAGTATGATAAACACCCTTTTTCGACCATCTTCCGAGCTTTTAAGAACGAAATGACACGGCTAGGGACGAAATCGGTCGAACCCCGCCACTCAATTTGAGAAATACCAGGAATGGCCAACGTAACTGTCTTAGCATAACAGTCCAATATAGCGTGGTACGGAGACAACCAGTCCATACCCAATATAACATCAAAGTCCACCATCCCCAACAATAACAAATCTGCCTGGGTCTCCAGACCCCCAATAGATATAACACAGGATCTATAGACATGATCAACAACAATGGTATCACCCACGGGCGTGGATACATGAACAGGTAGATCAAGACTACCACGAGTCGCACCCAAATGATGTGCAAAGTAAGAGGACACGTAAGAATATGTGGACCCTGGATCAAATAGAACAGAGGCATCTCTGTGACAGACAGAAATGATACATGTAATCACTGCATCGGAGGCAACTGCATCACGCCTGTCAGGAAGTGCATAGAACCGTGCCTGGCCTCCACCAGATCTCTCCTCGCCCCTGGGGCGACCACGAGAAGACTGACCTCCACCTCTACTAGACTGAGATGGTGCTGAAGATGAGGGATGGTCCCTCTGCTGAGTCCTGTCCCTACGGAGTCGAGGGCACTGTCTCCTCATGTGGCCAAACTCACCACACTCATAACATGCACCTGGTGCTGGAGAAGGGGACTGAAGGGAACCCCTCGCCGCAGAAGGACCTTGGGATGAAGATGTAGGTGCTGCACTCTGAGCTGGTAGGGCACTAAGTGATGACTGACCCTGTTGAAACCCCTGTCGACCACGACCATAAGAACCTCCGCTCTGCTCTGGGCGGCCTGAATGAGAAGGTCTAGGTGAGCGACCTCTGCTCTGCTGGGAATGCCCTCTAGATGGAGCACCACTGAAACTGCCAGAACCACGAGGCCTCTTGGCCTCCCGCTCCTCTCTCGCTCGGCGACGATCCGCCTCAATGGAGCATGCCATATCAATAACCTACTCAAATGATGATGACAAAACTCTCTATCTGGTCATAAGAATGCGGATAGAGTAGTTGAGGCCATCAATGAACCTCCTGATCCTCTCACTATCATTAGGGATCATCCATGTGGCATGCCTAGCCAACTGTGTGAATCTAAGCTCATACGAAGTCATAGACATGTCGCCCTGAACCAACCACTCGAACTGGCGACGTAGCTCCTCGCGACGAGACTGAGGTACATATTTCTCTAGAAAGAGAGTAGAGAACTGCTGCCATGTGAGAGGTGCTGCTCCTGCAGGCCTACGCCTCTCAAACTCTTCCCACCAATCAAATGCGGGACCGGTGAACTGAAAGGTAGTAAATGAAACTCCGCTGGACTCAAGAATACCAGCCGTCCGCAACATCCTCTGACACTTGTCCAAGAAACCCTGGGCATCCTCTCCCTCAACGCCACTAAAATGGGGTGGCTGAAGTCTACCAAATCTCTCAAGCCGACGCTGCTCGTCGTCGGGCATAACCTGAACCATATGCTCTAGAGCTGGAGCTGGTGGAGCTGGAGGAATAACCGGTGCAACCACCTAAGCGGGGACCGCCTCTAGCGTCTGAAGTCCCTGAACAACCGGCTCGGGTGTGCGAGCTGCAGGTGCTGACCACCCCCTGTCTGAGATGTTGCTCCAGCAGCAGTAGCTGAGACTACCTGAGCCAAACCGGAGCACACCGATAACATATGAGCAAGAGTCTCCTGAAGACCAGGAATAGCAATAGATACAGTCTGGCCCTGAACTGGGGCTGCTGGAGCATCAACCACTGGGGGCTGCTCCTTAACTGGTACAACAGGCGGGTCAGCTGGCACTGCCTCAGCTGCCCTACCTCTACCTCTAGCACGACCGCGCCCACGGCCTCTAACAGGTGGCAATGGAGGTCGTCCACCTCGTCCCGATGCTCGCGTTCTCGCCATCTGCGAGAGAATAGAATATAGAAGTTCAGCTCTTAGAACAACAAGATCATATGATAAAGTTCAAGAAAAGTGAAGTGTTTCCTAAAGGTTCGCAGCCTCCCGAGGATAAGTACAGGCGTCCCCGTACCGATCCACAAGACTCTACTAACCGGCTCAAGACTCATGAGGCCTAGTAAACCTAGGCTCCGATACCAACTTGTCACGACCCCAAATCCGGTCGTGATGGCGCCCAGCACATTGCTAAGCCAGCCTGACCAATCAATAACGAGAATGGAGCTAGAAGCTCGTTTTATCCCATTTAAGCATATCAAAACATGAAACAACAGTGATACGTATACCAACAGTGGGGAACCAAGTCCCAAAATATACCAACTCCCATAGACCGAAGAGTCAAGAGTCATGAGCCTCTACTGAACATAAGTGTATAAAGGTTTACAAGATACCAAGTGCGGAAAGAAAAGTCGATACAGAATCAAACGACAGTAAGAAGGAATATCGGGTCCTGCGAACTCTGCAGCTACCTCGTATAACCCACAGATGTTGCCTCGCACAGCTACTGGATCACTGCTGAGAGGTACCTGGATCTGCGTACAAGGTGCAGGGAGTAAAATGAGTACTGCCAGACTCAGTGGTAATAAACAGGGGTAAGACATCGCAGATAAGAAATCCGCAATAAAGCACTATGTAAAGTTGTAATCAAATACCATGTCACAGAATCAATATCAACTGTACCTGTACCAACAAGTACCAACAAACACGATAACAACTATCGGATGTAGCTAAATGCAATGCAATGCATGATATGACCGCTACGGAGCGTAGCCCGATCCAATTTGGGTACCCGTGCTCACTGTGGGGGTTTAGACTCGGGATGGGATCCTACAGCCCAAGCATAATATTACTGTGGCGTGCAGTCCGATCCAACATATATACCGCTGCGGCGTGCAGCCCGATCCACTACCAGTCAGCTAATATGCAAATACAGCCTCACAGGCTAAAAAGTAGTTTTGAAAACCTTTTTATTATTTTCGGATGGAAAACAGTAATATCAAGTTCCAGAGATTGCAAAATAGCATGATAACAGAGATAGCTATGGACTGGTAGTAACTAGCATGTCAATATGATAAGACAATGATAATGATCCTCGCGGGATCCAATAACTGGCTCATAGCCCACAAATATACTTAACCGTCCAAGAAGGAGGTTCAATGGCTCAAGAGTAGCCATTATCACAATATAGTATGCAACCATCCGAGGAGGAGGTTCGACGGCTCAAGAATAGAAAATATCATAACACAGTGCCAACAATTCGGACTAAGTCATAGTCCCCAATCATAATCGACCCCGCACTCACAAGAGAGTACATGTCTCGCCGCTATACAGCGTCACAAAGTGGTATACCGGGGTTTCGAACCCGCTGGTCATCACCCACATCTATTACTCACCTCAATACAGCTTGACGACTAGTCCGCGATGCCCTTGCCATGAGAATCAAGCTCCGCACGCGTAGAATCTGATCAAATATAGCAGAAACACAACAATTAGGCCAATGGGACGACACCCAATCAATACAATACGATTTACACCAAAAATGGCAAAGTTGCCAAAACCTGACTTTCGGTACGCTTCTCAAAAAATCACGAAAGTCATATATTCGGAACCCTCATCTCAATACGAGTCTAAGCATATCAATTTTACCAAATTCGGACTCCATTTGCCCATTCAAAACCTTGATTTTCTAAAGTTCAAGTCTAGGGTTAAATCTTCCATGAATCACCCCAAATTCCTCCATTTTCATGATATAATTGCATAATATTATCAATACTAATCATAGTTTAAGTCCATAGTTGATTACCCTGATGATTTCCCTTGAGTTTCTCTTCAAAATCGCCCAAATCGCCTCTAAAGCCGAGACCCAAATGTGTGAAATGTTTCTGAAATTTTCCAACTTCTGATACAATTAACTCACTGCGATTTTCGCTTCTGCGGATAAAATTCCGCTCCGGCGGGTCCTTACCCGCGACCAGATGGTCGCTTCTGCGATTCCTGACCTAGCCGGCCAAATTCCGCTCCTGCGAACATAAGACCGCTTCCGCGCGTTCGCTTCTGCGAAAACATAACCGCTCCTGCGGTGACTTTCGCCTCTGCGCTCCAGAGTCCGCTCCTACGGACTCGCCGAGGCGATAAAGAATCCGCTTCTGCGGACTTTCCCCTTACTCATCAAGTCCACTTCTGCGGTCACGCACTCGCACCAGCGACGCCACTTCAGTGGAAAAGATTCCGCTTCTGCGTAGACAAGCGCTCCTGTGCCTCCTCGTCCACTTCTACGGACACGCTCCTGCGCCCCCATTTCCGCAGGAGCGAAAACAATAGAACCAGAACATTTCCCTGCAATTTTCTACATTTTCTCCCGTTTAACCATCCGAAAACACCCTGAGGCCCCCGTGACCTCATCAAAACACACCAACACATCCTAATACCTTATTCGAACTTGCTCCAATCCTCAAAACACGTCTAACAACATCAAAACTCATAATTCACATCGAATTCAAGCCTAAATTCCTTAAAACATTCCGAATTACACAATCAATCAAAATCCGACTAAACAACGTCCGAATGATCTGAAAATTTGCGGACATATCCAAAATCACCAAACGGAGCTACTGCAACTGTCGAAATTCCATTCTGACTCCTGGATCAAAATCTCACCTACCGTTCGGATTTCACCAAAATTCAACCTTAGCCAATTCAAGCCTATTTCTACACCGGATCTCCAAATTCAATTCTGATTGCTCCCCTAAGTCACAAATCACCAACTGGAACTAATCGAATCATCAGAATTCAATTCCGAGCCCTTTAACCAAATAGTCAACTCCGGGTTGACTTTCTTTATTCAAGTTTCCTTCAAAAAGGCTATGTGCCTCATTTTCAATCCAATTCACTCCTAATTCACCCGATAGACTCTAACACTGATATAAAATCATAAAACATGTAATTACAACATAACGGGGTGGTAATTCCCGTGACGACGGACCGGGTCGTCACACATGAATCTTACTTTTAGTTCAATTCAATCGTTTTAACCTGTAGTGCTTTTGTGAGCATGAGACTATACCTTCTATGAGCATGAGACTACATATTGTTGATGAAAATGATACTATATATAACAGATACTATGAAATATAACAGATACTATTAAATAAGAAGCTTTTATTATTCAACAAAGAAATTTAATCAACTGCTCCTTTGCAATTCTTTTTAAACTTCATATCAGATGCAATAATATCCTCCAGCCTTAATATCCCTTAATTTATTAAAACTCTTTACAAACTCTAACAATCAAGGAAAAGAATAAAAAGAAAAGATTGAACATATTAGTGGTAAAACTAACTATACAAACTTCAGAAAAAATAAAGAAACGGAAAGAATTTTGGACTAGAATTTGAAAAATGAAATATAAAACTACATGCACGCAGCCACATGTGGAATATACACAACCACAAGCAGAAAGAACCATTTTAAGTATAGTGTACCAAAAAGGACATGTTATGGCTGAATGCCGACATGTAAAACGTCTCTGAAGAAGAAGATTTTAACTTACCTAGGAAAAGAGATAGTTGAGATTCTTTCAAGACCGAGAATCGACAATAACAACACCAAATATGCTTCAAATGATTCTTTCTGTGTGATTTTCTTGGTATTCTTGTAGATTATCAAATGGCTCAGAGAAATTCGAGATAAAATCCGAGAATACAAAAGTGAAATTGCTGAAAAAATAATTATTCCTAACTGCATGTTGAAACTTTTGTCAGAAATCTCAAGAAAGACCAAGGAGGAAAACAATCCCTATTCTGTCATTTTGTTGGATAATTCAACAAGAAAGTCCAAATAAACTTGAAGAATTGACATGAATTCCAATGGAAATAATGCTTTTTACTAGCAACAGCCGGAGATATCATTTGTACTAGATTAAACTTATGAGGTTAATATCATTTGTACTAGATTAAACAGCTAGAGAAATCATTTGTATAAGGTTAGTATCGGCACAAAAAAATAACATAGCACATAGGCAATTCGGTTGGCAAGAACTTGATATCAATTAAACTTACGTCATTCTTGTCATTTAGGCAATTCAGTTGGCATCTATCACCATACAAGCAAAGTGTAAAATGGACTTATCATTTTCACTTGCTAGTTCTATATGCATCTATGATCTATCTAACAAATGCCACCGAATAACCTACCCAGTCAGTGAAACTGAACATTTATGAATCAAGACAATTTTATACCAACAACAGTTAACATAGGCCAAAAACCTCAGAAATGCAATGACAGCTTAAGATAGTTTATGATGCCAGAGTGTAATAACAAAAGGTTGAGAAAGATGATTGGGGCTTCTGGAACCATGCAACTATACTGAATGAAGCCCAATATCGTAGATTAATAAGTTGAAAAGAAGGCATACATCATTCTTCTATTTTTTCAAGACCAACCTTAAGGAAAAACTTTGTATCTTTATGCAAGACTGTACTGATCAAAAACAACAGAGACATGCTTATAAATGCATATAATGCTACAGAAACAGATCAAATTTTTAAAAGCCGAAGCTGCATTTCTAGAGGACATGGTTCACAACTCAAGTTGCATCTTAAAAGGTCATGTTAGTTGCACAAAGGAAAAGCAGCTAGTTCGTATGTATATTAACTGAGCTTCTACAAGCCAGAAGCCTCAAGTCACTCAAGATACTGTGGAAAAGAACTAATATTTCAAAGAGAAGGCACTTGTGACTTGTGCAGTGCATAACAATTCTTTTTGAGCAAACCTGAGTTTCATCGGGAAGGAATTTGACACAACATGCTCCATGCAGTTAGTAGAGAAAGGACAGTTCTTAATTACATAGAGAAGTTCATTATTTAGCAGGTAAAATCCAGAAATTTAAAATAACCCAGGATTCTTTAAAATTTAAAGGTATGATTCGATAAAATTTAACCCAGAAAGGTATAAATTCCATAGAACTGAACATTAGGGATTTGATTAGGGATTTTACCCAAAAAAATGAAAAGATTAGGGATTTGAACATACCTGACAAATGAGATTCACATTTTGATTAGTTGGGTTTTGATTTGGATGAAATCTAAGATGAAGACCTAATTTAATTTTTAGAGAAAGAGATGAGCAGTCGATATTTTCGAGAGAGAGGCTCGTTCTTTCAGTTTGAAGCATTTTGGGTTCTGTTCCCAAACAAATTCTAATTAGCTTATGCATTTATTATTTTATTTATTATATTAAAAGTAAAAATTTAGGTTATAGGAGCGACGTCGTCGCTGCCAGATACTTTTAGCGGCGACCCTAACATAGTCGCCACAAATATTATGGAGCCAAAATTATATTTTTAGCGGGACTGAAAATTTTAGCCATATCTGAGGCAACCCTAAATAAGTCGATGCTTAAAACTAATCTTTTGGAGCGACTTCAGATGTCGCTGCTAATAGTTTAGTAATTGTAGCAACATATAGGGTCGCTGCTATATATCGCCACTAATAATCCAAATTCTTGTAGTGAAACCCTCACTTGACGAAGTAAAACTGGTGTAAAATAAAGAGGGTTCACGTCTGATTTTTAACTTAACTATTCTGTCACTGGCGCCTTGTTCTATGCGATCGCATAGAGTAAACTTTTCTAGGCCATTTTCCCTTCTATGTGATCGCAATGCCTAGTACATGATAGCACTGAGTAAGGTCCTAAGACTATGCACTCGCACTGACCTTTATGCGATCGCATAGATCATTTTTCCTGGGCTCCCAATTCCTTCTATGCGATCGCAATGACCCCCATGCGATCGCACTGTGTAACTTCCCCAGTCTATGTGATCGCACATGACTCTATGCGATCGCATAAAGTAAAAATCCACCCCTCTCCAGGTCTTCTATGCGATCGCAATGGCTCTATGTGATCGCATAGAACAACATCAGACTACAAAATTGTCTGCTGCAATTTTTAAGTTCAAAACCTGTTGTTGGGCATCCGAAATCATCTCGAGACCCCCGAGACATTAACCAAATGCACATATATGTCACACTAATTCATTCAAACTTGCTCGCAACATAAAAACACCATCATAAACATCGAAATCATCAAATTCTTACGGATTCAAGCCTAAGTTTCACTAAAACTTGTGAAACTAAAATTTGATCTAAAACCTGACCTAAACACCTCCGAATGATCTGAAATTTTGCACGCATATCCAAAATCACTTAACGTAGCTACTGCAACTCTCAGAATTTCATTCTGAGCCTTGGATCAAAATCTCGCCTACCATCTAGAATTCGCCAAAATTCAACCTTAGAAAATTCAAGCCTAAATCTACATCAGACCTCCGAATTCGATTCCAATTGCTCTCCTAAGTCATAAATCATCCCCCAAAACTAGTCGAATCATTACAATTCCATTTTGAGATGTCTAACTAATCGGTCAACATCTAGTTGACTTTCCCAAACCAACATTCCCATAAAGAGGTTTATTGCCTCATTTCTAACTGGATTGCATCCGATTTACTTCTAACTCTCCAAACACATATAAATGAACATATTAAAGTATAAAATGAAGAAAAAGGGGCAGTAACTCCTGTAATGACGAGTTGGGTCATTACATTCTCCCCATCTTAAACAACTACTCGTCCGCGTGCGGGTTAAGAGACATACTTGGAGTCTTAAATAAATGTGGATATCTGCTCTGCATCTCCTGCTCGGTCTCCCAAGTTGCTTCCTCCATGGGATGCCCTCTCCACTGCACTTTCACCATAGCTATGTCTTTGGATCTTAACTTACGAACCCGTCGACCCAAAATGGCTACCGGCTCCACATCATAGGTCAAGTCTTCATCCAGCTGTATCGTGCTGAAGTATAATACATGAGATGGATCTCCAACGTACTTTCGAACAATAGATACATGGAACACCGGGTGAACTCCCGACAAGCTGGGTGGCAAAGCAAGCATATATGCCACCTCCCCAACTTTCCTAGGCACCTCAAAAGGTCCAATGAACCTTGGGCTCAGCTTTCCTTTCTTTCCAAACATCATAATGCCCTTCATAGGTGAAACTTTCAGCAACACCTTCTCGCCAACTGAATAAGACACATCTCGGGCCTTCTGGTCCGCATAACTCTTCTGACGTGACTGAGCTGTGTGAAGTCTCTCCTGAATAAACCTTCACATTGTCTAAGGCATCCTAAACTAACTTTGTCCCCAATAATCTATCCTTGTCGGGCTCAAACAAACCGACTGGAGACCAACACTGCCTCCCATATAAGGCTTCATATGGCGCCATTTGAATGTTGGACTGATAGCTATTGTTATAAGAAAACTCCACAAGAGGCAAGTAATTATCCTAAGAAACTCGAAAATGATTTACGCAAGCACGCAACATGTCCTCCAGTATTTGAATTGTACGATCGGACTGCTCATTCGTCTATGGGTGAAATGTTGTGCTCAGCTCTACTTGCGAGCCCAATTCTCACCGAAATGTCCTCTAGAACTGAGAAGTAAACTGGGTACCACTATCTGATATGATAGAAATGGGAACTCCATGCAATCTCACAATCTCACGGATGAATATCTCTTTTAACCGCTCCGAGGAGTATGTAGTACACACGGGAATGAAATGAGCTGACTCAATCAGTCTATCCACAATCACCAAAACTGAATCAAACTTCCTCACTGTCCGAGGGAGTACACTAACAAAGTCCATAATGATCCTTTCCCACTTCCACTCGGGAATATCCATACGCTGGAATATACCACCGGACCTTGGATGCTCATACTTGACCTGCTGACAGTTGAGGCACCATGCTACATGATTCACAATATGCTTCTTCATCTTTTTCCACCAATAATGCTTCCTCAAATCCTGATACATCTTTCCTGCACCTGGGTGAATAGAATACCGCGAGCTGTGGGCCTCCTCCAATATCAACTCACGAAGTCCATCAACATTAGGCACGCATATTCGGTCCTGCATCCGCAACACACCATCACTATCAATAGTGACATCTATGGCATCCTCATGCTGAACTCTGTCCTTAAGGACAAGCAAGTGTAGATCATCATACTGGTGCTCTCGAATATGGTCATATAAGGAAGACCGAGATACTACACAAGCCATCAACCGACGAGGCTCAGAAATATCTAGCCTCACCATCAGATTAGCTAGAGCTTGAACATCAACTGCAAAGGGCCTCTCCCCAACTGGAATGTACGCCAAGCTGCTTATACTAATAACCTTCCGGCTTAAAGCATCGGCCACTACATTGGCTTTCCCGGGATGATACAAGATGGTAATATTATAGTCTTTGAGTAATTCGAGCCATCTCTGCTACCTCAAATTGAGATCTTTCTGCTTAAACAAGAGCTGAAAGCTGTGGTGGTCTGAATACATGTCACAAGATACACCATACAAATAGTGTCTCCAAATCTTCAAGGCATGAACAATAGCAGCTAACTCTAAGTCGTGAACAGGGTAGTTCTTCTCATGGGGCTTTAACTGATGAGAATCATATGCAATAACTCTACCCTCCTGCATCAATACACAACCGATCCCAACTCTCGAAGCATCGCAATACACCATATAAGACCCTGAAGCTGATGGAAACACAAGTACCAAAGATGTGGTCAAGGCCGACTTGAGCTTCTGGAAGCTTTCCTCACATTCATCAGACCACACAAATGGAGCATTCTTCTATGTCAATTTCATCAAAGGTGAAGCAATAGACAAAAAACACTAAACAAACCTGCGGTAATAGCCTGCCAAACCAAAGAAACTTTGGATCTCAGTAATTGAGGACGGCCTGGGCCAATTCTGCACCGCCTCGACTTTCTGTGGGTCAACCCGAATACAATCGTTGGTCACTACATGTCCCAGAAAAGTCACAGTGCCAAGCCAGAACTCACACTTAGAAAATTTTTCATAAAGCTTTTCCTCCTTCAATCTCTGCAATACCACCCTCAAGTGTTGTGCGTGCTCCTCCTGGCTGCGCGAGTACACCAGGTATCATCAATAAATATGATCACAAAAGAATCAAGATACGGCTGAAATACACTATACATCAAGTGCATGAATGCGGCTGGGGCATTAGTCAGCCCAGAAGACATCACCAGAAATTCATAGGGCCTATATCTCATTCTGAAAACTGTCTTCATAATGTCTGAATCCCTAATCTTCTACTAGTGATAACCCGATCGAAGGTAAATCTTAGAGAATACACTTGCTCCCTGAAGCTTATCAAACAAGTCCTCAATACGAGGTAACGGGTACGTATTCTTAACTGTCACCTTGTTCAACTGCATGTAATCAATGCACATTTCATTGTGCCATCTTTCTTCTTTACAAATAATACTGGTGCACCCCAGGTGACACACTCGGGCGAATGAACCCCTTATCTAAGAGTTTTTGAAGTTGTTCTTTCAACTCTTTTAACTCAGTTGGTGCCATGCGGTAGGGTGGAATAGTAATGGGCTGAGTGTCCGGCACCAAATCAATACCGAAATTAATATCCCTATCAGGCGGCAAGCCCGGCAGGTCCGCTAGGAATACATCCGGGAAATCCCTCACAACGGGGACTGAATCAAGACTGGGAGCCTCATCCTCAACATCTCTAACGAAAGCCAGATAAGATAAACAACCCTTCCTAATCATTCGTTGGTCTTTCAGGAAGGAAATTACTCTATCGGATACATAATCAGTCACACCTCGCCACTCCATCCTCGGATTACCTGGAATAGCTAATGTGATTGTCTTGGCATGACAGTCTAGAATCATATGGTAAGGAGATAACCAATCCATGCCTAGAATCACGTTGAAATCCACCATGCCCAATAATAATAAGTCAACACGGGTCTCCAAACTCCCAATAGTAACAAGAAAGGATTGATATACATGATCCACAATAACTATATCACCCACAGGGGTAAACACATGCATGGGCAAGGCAAGAATACCACGGGTCGTACCTAGATGATGCGCAAAATATGAAGATATGTAGGAATAGGTAGATCCGGGATCAAATAAGACAGAAGCATCCCTATGGCAGACAGAAATAATACATATGATGACTGCATTTGATGGTCTAGCGTCCCTCCTATCTGGAAGAGCATAAAAATGATCTTGACCTCCGCAAGTACGATCATCACCCCTAGGGCGACCGCTAGCTACCTGACCACCACTCCTAGCTGACTAAGCGGGTGTTGAAGAAACTGGAGCAGAAGATGAAGGCTGATCCCTCTGCTGAGACCACTTACGAAGCAACTAGGGACACTCCCTCATGATATGGTCCAACTCACCACACTCAAAACAATGGCCTGAAGGTGGAGAAAGGGACTGCTGAGAACCATTTGCTGCAGATAAGCCCTGAGCTGAAGAAGCAGGAGCAGAGCTCTGAGATAGAAGGGTGCTCAGTGCAGGCTGACAACCCTGCTGCCCTTGATGACCCTGATAACCCTGATAACCCTAACGACCACAGTCTGACGAAGACCCACCAGACTCTGCACGACGTGACTGAGGAGCTTTGAAGGAACGACCCATGCTGTGCTGAGACTGGCCCCTAGACGGAGCACCACTGTAACTACCTGCACAACGAGGCCTCTTAGCCTCCCTCTCCTCACGCTCTTGATGGCAGTCAGTCTCAATCTGATGAGCCGCATCAACCATGTCCTGAAAAGTAACTGTTGTAGCCCTCTCTCTAGTCATCAATATACGGATAGGATAATTGAGACCATCCACAAATCTCCCGATCCTCTCACGATCCATCGGGATCATCCACATAGTATGTCGAGCTAGCTGTGTAAACCTCAACTTGTATTAAGTCACTGTCATATCTCCCTGCTTCAACCACTCGAACTGCCGGCGCAGCTCCTCTCTCTGAGACTAGGGCACATACTTCACCAGAAATACCTTGGAGAACTGCTGCCAAGTGAGGTGCGCTGCCCTAATAGGCCTTCGTCTCTTGAAATCCTCCCACCAATGAAATACTGGTCCTGTGAACTGGAAGGTAGTGAAAGCAACATCGCTAGACTCCAGAATACCCGTAGTACGAAGCATACGCTGGCACTTATCCAAAAAACCCTGGGCATCTTCGCCCTCAACACCGTTGAACGCTGGAGGTTGTAGTCTCCCGAACCTCTCCAACCAACACTGCATCATCAGGCATAGCTGGGACCACATGAGCTGGGGATGGTGCGATTGGTGCAGCCGCCTGAAATGGCTGATCTGGAGCTGCCTCAGGTGCCTGTAAACTCTAAACTACCAGCTCTGGTGTGCGAGCAACGGGGGTCTGATTCCCTCCCCCTGCCTATGAAGAAGCTGCTACCGTAGAGGCCGCAACCACCTAGGCTAAGCCAGTACACACTGATAGGATCTATGCTAAGGTCTCCTACAGACCCGGTATCTATATAGGCACTGCCGGTACCTGAACATGAGCTGTTGGAATGCCTACAGCTGGAGCCTGATCTAGAACCTGATCCACTGGCGCTGGGATCTGACCCTGAGTCTAGTCAGCTGGTGGGTTAGTAGGTGTTGTCGCTCCTACCTTACCTATGCCACGACCGCGGCCTCTAGGTGCCACTAGTGGTCGTCCACCACATCCGTTAGCATGGGTTCTTGCCATCTGCGAGATAATAGAATACAAAAAAATTTAGTGTCACGATAACACAAACCACACGATATGAATCCAAGAAAGTGAAGTGTTTCCTAAAGTTCTATAGCTTCTGAGGATAGATACGGACGTCTACGTACCGATCCACGAGAGCCTACCAAATCGGCTCATGACTTGCAAGGCATAGTAAGCTTGGCTTTGATACCAACTTGTCACGACTCATACCTAGTCGTAATGGCGCCCAACCCTAAAGCCAAGCCAGCCAGACCAACAATTGTTTCCACATTTAAAGACCGGTCCCAAAAGGACAAATTTCAAGAAGAATATAAAAGTCAATAATAATACTCAAATAATAATAGTAGAATCGAATACTGATAAGTGTGAACATTGAAAATAACACTCCTAAAAGATCTGGGGTCACGAGTCTAGAGCCTCTAAGCAAAAACTGAATAGTAATAGGAATACTAAACAAAATACTCAAGTTTGGAAGCATATAGAAAATAAACTGAAATAAAGAGAGAATCTAGGTCCTGCTAATGCCAGCAGCTACTACCTCAGCAACTCGAATATACTCTGAAATAAGCTGGAATGCTTGTCTAATCCTCCTATGTACCTGAATCTGCACAGAAAGGTGCAGAGAGTAGGGGTGAGTACCAAGTACTCAGTGAGTAAAAAGTATATAAAATAGCTGAAAGCAAGAAATCCACAGAATACCCCAGAGCAAAGCGAAAACTATAGTCTGATACCTATCACGAACTAACAACAATAGCAAATCACAAATATCACAGGTAATTTACAAACAAGAATGCATGCAATGCACATGACCGCTACGACGCGTAGCCCGATTCGTTTAACGTCGATGGCGCTCACTGGGGTGTGTACAGACTCCGGAGGGGATCGTTCAGCCCAAGCGCAATATTCATATCATTCGTTGCGGCGTGCTGCCCGATCCTTACTCAATCCATAACATGCATATGTGTCACACAACATTTCAATTTATTTATTTCCAGGTTCCAAATCATTAACAATGAAAAATATTTTAATTTTATTTAATTTTCCAAGAACATGTGACTTAGTATTTCATAATAGTGATTTCAAGAAAGTACTAAGATCAATGATTTTACAAATCATGCTATCACATAGATATCTATCCCCTAAGGATACTACAGGTCGGCACAAGGCCCCAAACATGGCTTATAGCACACATATATACTTAACACAATGTGCGTTTCAACCGCCAATATAATATTATTCTTATTCGAGATGGACCAAATCTCAATCCCCAGTCATAACCAATCCCACACCTTCCATGGGGTGCGAGTCAGGCCATAAATAGCGTCACAATGTGATAAGCTGGGGTTTCAAACCCTCAAGCTACCATATGCACTAACTACTCACCTCTAACCGGTCGTGGACTCGTCTGCGATGCCTTTTCCCTTCAAACTTGCCGCTTTGTGTGTCAAATCTAGTCAAAACCACATCAAATACATAAATATGGATCAAAAAAATATAACCCAATCAAAATTACTCGAAAAACGCAACAATTCACGAAGTTGGTAAAACACGAGCCCCGGGCCAACTACTCAAAAAATTCTGAAAATCATACCAAAGGATTTCTCATCTATACACGAGTTCGTGCATATAAAATTTATCTAAATCGGAGTTCAAATGGCCTTTCAAAACCAAAAACTCATTTTCATAATTTAGGCCCTAGTTCTTCACAAATTCAACCCAATTTCATGAATTTTGGTGTTGATTCTAGCATAAAATAATATTTTTGAGTCAAGAAACTTAACTCCAGCGATTACCCATTGATTTCTCTCTTCAAACCACTCAAAACTCTCCCTTGACGAAATAAAAGTGGTGCAAAATAATGAGGGTTCACGTCTGATTTTTAACTTAACTATTTTCTCATTGACGCATTGTTCTATGCGATCGCAATGCCTCTATGCGATCGCATAGATTAAAATTTTCCTGGCCATTTTTCCTTCTATGCAATCGCAATGCCTAGTAAGCGATCGAACTGAGTAAGGTCCTAAGTCTATGCGATCGCACTGACCACTATGCGATCGCATTGAGCATTTGTCCTAGGCTCCCAATTCCTTCTATGCAATTGCAATGACCCCCATACGATCGCACTGTGTAACTTTCCCAACCTATATGATCGCACTTGACTCTATGTGATAGCATAGAGTAAGAATCCACCCCTTTCCAGGTCTTCAATGCGATCGCAATGGCTCTATGCGATCGCATAGAACAACATCTGAATACAATTTTTCTACTGCAATTTTTAAGTTCAAAACCTCCCATTGGGCATCCGAAATCATCCCGAGACCCCCGGGACCTTAATCGAATGCACAGATATGTCACATTACTTCATTCAAACTTGCTTGCAACATAAAAACACCATCATAAATATCAAAATCATCAAATTCTCACGGATTCAAGCCTAAGTTTCACTAAAACTTCTGAAACTAACAATTGATCGAAAACCCGACCTAAACACCTCTGAATGAGCTAAAATTTTTCACGCATATCCAAAATAATCTAACGAAGCTACTGCAACTCTCGGAATTTCATTACGAGCCCCGGATCAAAATCTCACCTACCGTCCGGAATTCGCCAAAATTCAACCTTAGCCAATTCAAGCCTAAATCTACACTGGACCTCCGAATTCGATTCCGATTGCTCTCCTAAGTCATAAATCATCCCCTGAAACTATTTGAATCATCAGAATTCTATTCTGAGCTGACTAACTCATTGGTCAATATCCGGTTGACTTTTCCAAACTAACTTTCCCATAAAGAGGTTTGTTCCCTCATTTCTAACTGGATTCCATCTGATTTACTTCTAACTCTCCAAACACATATAAATGAGCATATTAAAGTATAAAATGGAGAAAACGCGGCGGTAACTCCTGTAATGACGGGTCGGGTCATTACACACAATAACTAACAAGAATCTAAAACACAACAACTTTAGCACAAGTAAATCACTTTAATGAATAAAATAGACTAGGGAATAAACTAAATTACCTGTACAAGTATAATCTAGGAAGGACATAAACACTTGCTAAATTGTATATAATAAATGTAGTATAAATATCAAACCAAATTAAGGTTCACGTACCTTTTTCCCCAAATAAATATGGATATTTCTTTCTCATATTTTCTTCGACCTCCTGTGTAGCGTCTTTTGAATCATGATTACTCCAAAAAACTTTTACCGGTACTAAATCTTTTGTTCTCAATTTCCTTACTTGCCTATTGAGAATTTCTATAGGTACCTCTTCATAAGTCAAGCCTTCTTTAATTTCTATGGCATCGGCAGGTATTATATGTGACTCATCATGAATGTACTTTCTAAGCATAGACATATGAAAGACAGGATGAACAAAGGACAACTCAACGGGTAGTGCGAGCTTATAAGCCATGTTTCCATTCTTTTCTAGAATTTCATAAGGTCTGATAAATCTTGGGATAAGTTTCCCTTACATACCAATCCCCATAACTCCTTTCATTGGTGAAACTTTCAAACCATGAACTCTAACTCTCGATGCCTCTTGTCAAAATAAGACTTTTGACGACTCTGAGCTGCTTTAAGTCTTTCTCTAATTAGCTGAACATTCTCCAAGGCCTCACAAACAAACACTGGACAAATCAATGGCACCTCTGCTGGTTCAAACGAACCTACTGGAGACCTACATCTTCGCCCATACAACGCTTTATAAGGAGCCATACCAATGCTATCCTGGTAGCTATTATTGTAAGCAAAGTCTATAAGTGGCAAGTGATCATCCCAATTACCTCTAAAATCTATAGCACATGCTCGTAACATACCTTCAAGAGTCTTAATGGTCCTTTATGCCTGACCATCAGTTTGTGGATGGAAAGCGGTGCTTAAATTGACCTTGGTACCTAATCTTTTCTTAAATGCCTGCCAAAAATGCATCGTGAACTGAGGGCCTCTATCAGATATGATTGAAATTTTAGTCCCATGCAATCGGACTATATCTTTGATGTACAACGGCGCATACTGCTTTGCGGAATCTATCGTCTTTACTGGTAGGAAATGTGTGGACTTTGTCAGTCGATCTACAATTACCCAAATTGAATGATGTTTACGGTACCTGTGAAGTAGACCTACTATGAAATCCATATTAATCATCTTCCACTTCCACTGTGGTATTTCTATGTCTTGAGCTAGGCCACCAGGCCTCTGATGCTCGGCTTTGACTTGCTGGCAATTCAAACATTTTGCCACATGATCTGCTACTTGTTTCTTCATGCCTTTCCACCAATACAATTCTTTCAAATCTAGATACATTTTGGTAGCACCTAGGTGGATCGAGTACCTCGAACTATGAGCTTCAACTATTAAGGCCTTCTTATGACCATCTACATCAGGCACACATATCCGATCATTCAACTTCAAAACTCCGTCACTTCCTAGATTGAAAGCAATGATTTCTTTGCTTCTGACTCCTTCTTTTAATTTCACTAAGTACGGATCTTCATCTTGCTTAGCCTTAACATGCACAACAAGGGAGGATTGCTAAGCAGTTATATCTCCTTCTTTGGTCTCATCCAATCTAATTCCATCATTTGCTAATTTTTTAATTTCTCGACCCAAAGATCGCCTTTGCACTACAAGATAGGCCAAGAAACCCATTGACTTACTACTAAGTGCATATGCTACCACATTAGCTTTGCTCAGGTGATAAAGGATATTGATGTCATAATCTTTCAATAGCTCGAGCCACCTTCTATGTCTCAAATTTAGTTCTATTTGCTTGAAAATGTACTGGAGGCTTTTAAGGTCTGTAAACACTTCAGAATGCTCGCCATAAAGGTAATATCGCCTTATCTTTAATGCAAACACCACTGCTGCAAGCTCCAAGTCATGTGTGTGGTAGTTCTTTTCATGATTCTTTAACTGCCTGGAAGCATAAGCAATAAATTTTCCATTTTTCATAAGAACACAACCAAGACCAACTCTAGAGGCATCACCATATACTGTGAACCCACCTGAACTTGTCAGCAAGGTTAACACGGGTGTAGTTGTCAACCTCTTCTTTAACTCTTGAAAACTCTGCTCACAAGCATCTGACCATTGAATCTTAACTGCTTTCTGAGTCAACTTAGTTAATGGAGCAACAAGTAAAGAAAACCCCTCCACAAACCTTCTATAGTAGCCAGCTAACCCCAAGAAACTCCTGATTTAGGTTGTCGTTGTCGGCCTAGGCCAGTTCTTGACTGCTACTGTCTTCTGTCGGTCTACTTTTATTCATTCACTAGATATCACGTGACCTAAGAATGCCACAGACTGAAACCAGAACTCACATTTTGATAACATGGCAGAAAGTGCATTCTCCTTCAAGGTCTGGAAGGCTATTCTGAGTTGTTCTGCATGAACTTCCTTTCTCTTAGAGTACACCAAAATATCGTCTATAAACACAATAATAAAGGTATCTAGGAATGGCTTGAAAACTCTGTTCATGAGGTCCATGAATGCAGCTGGAGCATTTGTCAACCCGAAGGACATAACTAGAAATTCATAGTGTCCGTAGCGAGTTCTAAAGGCTGTTTTGATAGATCCTCTTTTTTGATTCTTAACTGATGGTACACCGACCTCAAGTCTATTTGTGAAAAGTACTTTTCACCCTGAAGTTGATCAAATAAATCATCAATTCTTGGTAGTGGGTACTTGTTCTTAATGGCAACTTTATTCAATTGTCGATAGTCGACACACATTCTGAGAGACCTATTTTTCTTCTTGACAAACAGGATTGGCTCACCCCACGGTGAAACACTCAGTCTGATGAAGCCCTTACAAAGAAGGTCTTTCAACTATTCTCTCAACTCATTAGGTTCTACTGGAGCCATCCTATAAGGAGGTATAGATATGGCTGAGTACCTGGCATAAGATCAATGCAAAAGTCTATGATTCTCACAGGAGGAAATCTGGGAAGGTCATATGGGAAAAATTATGGAGATTCTCTAACAATTGACACTAATTGTAGAGCTGGTGGTTCTGATTCTGAATTAACGATGTGAGCCAAATAGGCGAGACACCCCTTACCGATCATTCGTTGTGCCTTAAGGTAAGAAATAAACTTACCTACAAGCGATGCTGAACTACCCTTCCACTCTAAGACTTCTTCATTTGAAAATTGGAACCTGACTATCTTGGCATGACAATCTAACATGACATAGCAGGAAGAGAACCAATCCATACCCATGATCACATCAAAATCCCCCATTTCTAACTTTATGAGATCGGCTTTGGTGTTGCGACCTTGGACTGAAACTATACAACCTCTATAGACTCTGGTAACTTCCACTGACTCACCAACTGGAGTAGATACTAAGAATGGCTTACTAAGTTATTCAGGTTCTAGGCCGAGGTTAATTGCAAAGTATGGAGTCACATAGGAAAACGTTGAACCTGGGGCCATTATGGCATAAGCATTATGTGAGCAGACTAAAAGTATACCTGTAATAACTTCTGCAGATGCCTCTGCACTCTGACGATCAAGTGTATCAAACAAACGGGATTGTTCCCCTCCCTGAGTAACTCAGTCTTCACCTATACCTGCTCCATGCCCGGTCTGATTATGAGAACTACAAGCGTGAGGTGGTACAACTGCAATAGATGAGGAACTAGAAAGACGAGTTGATCTACCACTGAAATTACGTCACAACTTTGGTCAGTTGGCCTTTATATGACCAATATCTCCATAATGGTAGCAACCATGAAACCCCAGCTTGCACTGACCTGAATGTTTCCACTTACATGTTCCACAAATACCTTGCTGGTGTGAATGTTGCTCAGAATGACTCTGGCTATGTGAGGATGATGTCCCAAAATCCTGACTCTGGCAAGACTGATTTCCATATTTCTGAGTACGCCTGAAAGAAGACTCACCACCTGACTGATGACTAGATTTAGATGGTGCTAATGACTCCTTATTAGATGAATCCCTTCGAGCTCTGCTTGATGTACTATTAAACCTACATGTTGTCCGGTATTTCTTGTTATGCTCTTTCTCTTCTCTCCTTTGTTGTCTGTATTTTTCTAAGTTCTTGACGAACCCCACAATAGATGAGAAAGCTATCATTCCTACCGCTGTAGCTGATGTCGTAACCTTAACGTGGCAAGCCAAACCCCTAACAAATATGTGAATCTTTTCTCTTTCTGTCTTAACCATGTGAGGAGCATGCTTAGCCAACCTTATGAATACCATGCAATACTGTTGCACACTTCTATTCCCTTGCTTGAGTTGTTCGAACTCTATAGCCTTAGCTTCCCAATCCTCTTCGGGGATAAAATTAGCCATGAATGCCTCTTCAAATTCTTCCCAAATAGGCGAACCATCATCTTCATCTCTTTTATTTTCCCACATCTCGAACCAAGCACCGACCACATCTCTAAGCTGGTAAGCAGCCAGCTCCACAGCTTCATCATCAAATGCTTTCATCACTCGGAGGCCTTTCTTGACACCCTCCAGCTACAACATCGGAACTTCATCAAGTATAGAACCATGGAACACCGGAGGACTCAACTTTAAAAATTCATTAACTCTTGAGGACTCAGAATTGCTCTGTTTATTTGATGGAGGCGGAATCTCATCTCTTCTCTCGTTTTGGTTGGCCTATAAAGGCTTTAAACATCTCCATGGCATTGTTGACAACACTAAAGATCTGACTCATATCGAGAGATATGGTTTCCTGAGCTGGAGTTGTTGTTGGGGGCAGTACTGGATCTTGGGGTACTGGATAATTATGCTCCACCCCTTCCTCATGTTCACCCCGGGGTACTTGAATCCCCTCTGTGGATTTACTCTTCCTTTTCTAAGTTAAAGCCTTTTTAGTTCTGCCTTGAGCCACAATAGTAGCAATAGTTTCTTAGCAGCATCCTGAGTGTCGGTGTCAGAGTTGCGAATACGAGCCATTTCTATGAGTTTTGGAGAAACGAATACATTAGATAATTTCTTATAGGTAGGATCTACTGCACGATCTAAAGTATGAAAAAATGATATTTTTCCTAAATGCTTGTAGCCTCCTGTTTATAAGTATGGCACGCTTCATACCCATAAACAAGACTATACTAACACGGCTTCATAGACCCCTAGGATTCTATAAACCTAAGGCTCTGATACCAAGATTGTCATGACCCATTTTCTGAACAAGACGAGACCGGCACTCGATCACTAAACATGACCGAGTGAATCATCTCTAGTTATCAAACCTATTATAACTCCATACTTGATATGCAACAAAGAAATACTCTAACCCAATACATTTGATTAATTACAATATTATAAATAAATCAAATCCAAAACTTTATTCGTAGTAACTACTGAATTACTACTAAGTTATTGTAAAATAACATCTGAATCTCAACCCAATGACTATTTCTATGAAGTCTCTACTGATTAACTGACGCACTGCTCAGGACATGACATTTCCTGGACATTTCTCTATGTAAACAAAGAAATAACTAAATAAAGATGACTCTAAGGAATACTCCACAAATAAAAATGAAGCTCACCAATAGCAGTGGAAAAGAAGGAAGTCCTAACTCGTAGCCTGCTTGCCTGCAATTTTGGTTCCTACGTTGTAACGAAGACCAACGTAGGTTCCCAAAAGAGAACGTCAGTACCTTCAATTGTACTCAGTGAGTCTCAACAATAGCGGGAGAAACTTAAATAATATATGCATTATGAGCAAAGGTTCTAAATGCATGTAAAACATAAAGCTTATAATAATAATTCTAAATAATTTCATAATAACATTAATGAATATTCGAAAAGAAATTCTTTTCTTTTTCTTTCTTGTAAAAAAAATACTTCACATTCTACTTTGGGAGTTCCCACTATCCTAACTTAATTCTGTATCAATCACCGTGTGATTGACACGGGTTCGATCCCAACCTGATCGAATAGGCCCAATCCACGAGGTGCCACTCGCTTCATGGTTCTCAATGCTCATGTATCATACCTTAGCATGGATAAGTAAATTCTTAGCAACGAGACCCTCGGCTCGTGTTCTCCCTACTTTGGCACACGAAGTTTTAGGAAGTCAATGCCTTGGTTAGGAGCCTAGGCCTTGACGATGACCCCTTCTCAGAATAAAGGATACTACCAAAAATCTTTTCTTCTAAAACTTCTTCATGTGACTTTTCAAGTCTAAATCTTTTATACATACTCATACTGGTATCCTTAAATTTAAGGCATGACATAAGAATCTAAATAAATATTCAATAGTATTTATAAAGGTTCTTGATCCTTCATGAATTTTTAACATGAAAATGGCATATATGAATAACATAAAAATTTGAAATTTATGCACATATATCCAAATAATCATCTAAACTTTTGTTAGAAAATAATTCTAAGTTAATAGGTACTTACTACTCCAATTAAGTATATATTAACTCCCTTATGCAATTCATCAAACATTTTGTGTGCATGCTTTTGTGAGTTAAACCACTTTAGTAAAGGGTTATATCAACTCACCTCAAAACTTCTCGAGCCAATATTTAGGCCCCAGTCAAATAATTGATTCTACAACATTCAGTGTATTTTTAATCAATTTTAAAGTTTCACACCTAAACATGAAATTTATTGTTGATATAGAGGAAGATGAGGATTAGCTTTTCAATTCTTACCTATTACTACTATAGGGTAACTGAAAATAGGAAATTTTATATACCTGAGTTCAAAAATTAGTGATTTGTAAAGAACCCTATAAGTTTTCCTTGTCTACGTGAGTATTTCGCTTGAAAGTCTATGAACAGACTGTCACTCCTATCTTTCAATGGCTTCCACACCTTTGTCTGCCAAGAGTCCTTATGTGATTAAGGCTCGCGTGACCTTTTCCTTTTAGTTCTCTCCTTTTCCCTTTTTTTTGGTTTTTTTTGTTTTGTTAACTAATATCTTATTGTACTTATAATATCTTATTATACTTACTTTTAACCATTAATAATATTAAAATTATTAATAATTCTCTCTCTCTCTCTCTATATATATATATATATAGCAAAAATAAAAATAATAGTAATAATAATAATTTAGTTTTACAATTAGTGTATCTTGAAACTTTTATAAATTTGAGGAGTGTTACAGATGATCTCTTGAAAAATTTAAAGTTAGTAGCAATTTGTGGATTAAAGTTAATAGATTTTATTTAAGGCAGCAACTGAGTAGCAAAGGATAAGCAAAGACATATGGGAGGTGTTAGGTTGTGGCTAAAATTTCTATAAGGCCGAATATTAGAGGCCAGGGGTCGAGTAGTCGATAAAGGGGATGAGTTCCGCCAAAGTGGGAGAGTGGCGGGGTTGTATATCGGCTTGCAGTGGGATGATCATATACCTTAAGGAGGGTTTGGAGTGATTTGATAATATTAGTGGTTGGTGATTGTGGTCTATGAATTCAGTTTGAAGTATGAGCTATTATGCGGTGGGAGATTTGATATAATGGGAATGAGCTGCTAGAAAAGAAGAACGATACAACATAACTTTCAATTGGGTGTATGTTTCCGCACACTAAAGTGATGTCCACGAGGGATATATGGACTTGTGTAACTAGAGAGTGTGTTTTGAATCATGATGGGTCATTGATATAGTAGTAATTGTACCCGTGCAGCAGTATTGGAAGATACCAGGGTGTGAGTTCCACATGTGGGTTATTCCCTGTAAGCAGGTTAGCGGTCGCGTGGTTCGCGAAGCTTATACGAAGAATTCTATTGGTTATACAGCGAAGGAATTGGTCGTGCGAACGGTGTTAATGATTTCTATAGTAAGATATCGAGAATTTTGGCAGTTGATTATGCAAGGTTATGTCAATAGGAGATTAAAAAATCCTGGTAAATTCCAGAGTTGTGTAATAGTGGCTTCGAGCTAAGTGGGAGAGTCCCACCACCTATGATAGGGTTCATAGTTAACTACTTGCGATGTCTCTGGTTATTAGCATATTGATGGGCTATTTCGGCTATGGGAAAAGATCATAATTGGTAATTTGAGCAAAGGAATTGTCACGACCCCAAAACCCAATCGTGATGGCGCCCAGCACATTGCTAGGCCAGCATAACCAACCTATCATAATATCGAGCTACCAGCTCTCACTTTACTTTAAAAACCTTAACAGTAATAAGAAAGATATAGAATCTAACATAAACTGTGACAAACATCCCAAAATAGCACAATACTCTCCATAGAATCCGGGATCACGAGTCAGGAGCCTGTACCAAGAGAGTCATAATAGTATTGAATACATAAGTGTTTGACAAAATGCGGAAAAATCAAGAAAAGATAACATGGAAGGTCGGGTCCTGTGGACGGGTAGCTACCTCGACAGTTTGTAAATGCTATGGAGCAGCTGGAAATCAACCCTGCTGTGAAGTACCTGGATCTGCACACAAGGTGCAGGAAGTAGTGTGTGTACTTCCAACTCAATGGTAATAAGAATAGATAAAGACATTGAAGGTAAAAATACCCAATAAACCACTAAGCAAAGATATGCAACAACTTTTTTTTATCCCTTTTAGTAGTATAATTAACAGATAAAGCAGTGACAGTTAAGAAAGTACATTAGATATGTCTACGGCGCGTAGCCCAATCCATTTGGGTACCCACGCTCATTGTAGGGGTTCAGACTCCGGAGGGGCTCTTATAGCCCAAGCGCAATATCAGTGATATGATGTGGTGCGCAGCCCGATCCACCACCAGTCCAGCTACATGCAATGCAAGCCTCGTAGGCACAATAAATTATCATTTTGAAATCCTTTTTAACAGTAATAGTAGAAACTAGTGTTCAGAAATACCAGAGTTTGAAAAATCATTTTAGACAGTGTTTAGCTCAGGACTGATATCAGGATAACATGCTATAATCATAGAAGCAATGATAATGATCCTCACGAGATCCAAATAACTGGCTCACAGCCCAAAGATATCCGCAATTATCCAAGTAGGAGGTTTACCGGCTCATTTATAGCCAACAACACAGTATAATACTACACAATCGAACTAAGCCATAGTCCCCGATCAGAATCGACCCCGCACTCACAGTAGAGTATGCGTCTCGCCTCAATACAGCATCACATAGTGATATACCGGGGTTTCAAACCCTCAGGTCATCATCCATACCCATTACTCACCTCGAACCGGCTTAAACACTAGTCTGCAATGTCCTTGCCACGAGAACCAACCTCCACGGGTGCAGAATCTTGTCAAAACCAATAGGAATACATCAAAATAGGTTAAAGGAACATAACCCAATCGAAATAACTCGAATTACATCCAAAAACACAAAGTTGCCAAAACCTGAGCCTCGGGACCGCTTCTCGAAAAATTATGAAATCCACATTTTCAGAATCCACGTCTCGCTACAAGTCCATACATATAAAATTTATCAAAATCGGAGTTCATTTGCCCATTCAAATATCAATTTTCTATTTTTCTTAGGCTTCAAGCAAAACCCCAATGTACACCTTATTTCATCCAATTTTCAGTGATATAGATGAAGATTCTAGGATAAAATCACATAATCAGACCATAAAACTTACCTCCAATCGAAATCTAGGTGGGAATCTCTTAATCCCTCATCCCCTAGCTTCAAAACTTGCCCAAAAATGGTAAAATTATGAAACCCTCGCGTCTGAAATGTAATATAACTGTTCTGCTCGACCATTTAATTTACACTATGTGATCGCATCATTTTCCCTGCGATCGCATAGAACAAACTTTCCAGCCTCTCAAAATGACCTATGCCATCACAACACATACCCCGCGATCGCATAGCACAAAGACTTCACTTGGGACCCCTGGCCAATACACTATGCGATCGCGTAGCTCCTCATGCGATCGCAGAGCACTAACCTCATCAACTATGTGTGAGCTCGTGATTTTTGCCCCAAGCGATTGAATTACAAAATAAAATAAAAAATATACAAAATGATTTTTTGTTTGCAATTGTTTAATTTGTGTGTACAAAATACCAGTGTTTGTTTTTAATTGTTAAAAATAAATTTTAAATGAAAATACAAAAAGGAAATTAATTAGAAAATATCACAAAAATCAGAGAATAAATACTAGGAAATGGGAAAATTGAGAAAAAAATACAAAAAATCGGAAATTCAAGGAAAAATACAAAAATGGAAAAATAAATGAAATACATCAGTGAAAAATAAATACAAAGGAAATAAGTACAAAATACAAAAGAAAACACAGAAAATTAAATAAATACAATTCAAAAAAATGACAAAAATAAAAAAAATACAATATAGAATACTGAATTGGGCCAAATACATGTAATATATCCAGCCCAAATACACAAATACATACCAGGCCCAGGCCATTTTTGACCGGTCTGTCTAGTTGCTAAACCAAACAACGTCATTAAAATGATTAAATCTGGGCCGTTGTTGCAATTGATCAACGGACTAAGTAAGGTGGTGCCTTTACTAATAAAATGACAACGTCTAGAGAATTAATCATAACCGTCCATTACACCTAATAAAACGGACGAGGGTAATGAATCATTTAACCAAACGATGTAGTCTAGGGAATCAATCACAACCGTTCAAATACTTAATCTAACGGACATAACAAGACACCTCATTAAACTAGACGGTGTCGTTTTAAGGTGCAAAAGATCTTGGCCGTTCATCTCAGCCAATCCAACGGCTAAGGATAAAAAATATATAATTGATATATATCAATACCCCACCCCCTTCGTTCATCTCCTCATTATACACACATTCCCTATCTCAAAAACCCTAGCCGCCTTTAGGTTCTTCTGCTTCCTCCCACCTTCTCTCATGTAGACCACCGGAACCCTATCAGTGGTCCGTCCCCAATCTTCTTCTCCAGCATAGGCCAACCTCCAAACACCCCTCTCCATCTTGAAACACCCCAATACATCATTAACCCCATTCAAATACTTACCAGTCTCCCCAGTCTGGAAATTTCGGTCGCCGGAACCCTAGCCGGCGACCACCAAAGTATGAACCAGTCCCCCATCTTAACACCATCTAACCGTCTTTAGACGATCTATCACCCCACCATAACCATATGTCTCCAATATCACCCAAACCTCTCGAATATTAGCAAAAGTCCAGCTGGAACCCTGCTCCGGCGAGCACCCAAAAACGATACCTTTTCAAAACCTTACCCCAAGTCCCCAAACATCCCTCACACACTCAAATCAGACTCCCAAGGGCCTGTTTTGCGAGATCTGATACTCAGGAGACCAAGAGTCTCTGAAACACTAGAAAAATAAAGAAAATGAAAGAACGAAGAGAGAAAGAACAAAGAAAGAAGAAAAGGAAGAAAGAAAATGAAGAAGAAAAAAAGACCTAAAAAAGCTAAGTAACCTAACATGTCCTGTTGAGTGGCTTTTATGTTTGAAACTTGTTTTTGTTTAGTCTCTTTATGTGCTTATCATGCTTATAACTTGAATTTATCCCTATGCATGTTTAAAAGCCTGAATCTATCTTTGTTCTATACCTTGTTCAATACTTGTTCATATTAGCCCTGAATTTTATTTCATGCATGCCTGAAATTATCTAAGTCTTCTTAAGTTATGATATTAGCTACCTGTAAATCATGTGCTATTAGCTATCTTCATGTGATTGTTCAATAGATCCTATCTCGATTAGGGTTTTAATTAGTTGGAATTCAACCATTATCAAATTGTCCCTCTGAGTTTTGATTAATTTGAAAGTTAAGTCGTGATTAGAGTTACTTGTGCAAAACAACATGAATATGGCTGTATTTGCAAATTCATTTGTATGTTAGTTTCTTCTGAACTTCTAAGTGCTTATGTGTATTTAGGTTATATGTGTAAATGCTTTTGTGGCTATGTTTGCAAACATGTTATGAGTTCTGATTAGTGGCTATCTTTGTAAAAGTGGCTAACATTGAAAAGGGCTATAGTCTGGGATTGGTTAATTTTTTAAATAAGTCTTAAGGGGGCTATATGTTAAACACAGTCAACTACCCAAGTCTTGACAGACCTAATGTAGGTCGGGTAAAAGTAATAAAATGCAAGGGGTAAAAGGGGAAAGGTAAATGGTATTCTTGTAGATTACATACAGCATGTGGGGGATATAAATGACTTTAGTGCTTGGTTTTTCTGAAAATACTTGAATAATAAAGGGTATACTAGGTATAACTAAAAGGTAATTATGTAATAAACCTTAGCAAGTGAGGGCAACTAGGTAAAACCTACCCAATAGAACAAAAAAGAACAGCCCAGAACCTTCTAGCAGGGGTTCAATGGCATTCCGTTACAATTCTGCTAGACCTTAATGTATTTAATTAAAAAGAGTAGGGGAGGGAAATAGAAATAACTAATTTGAAATTCCCCCAAACATTACTCTAGAAATAGGCTGTTACAAGCCTGAAAAAAGGGCTGGAAGGTTCACAATTTTAAGAGTTGGAATTTGGAGTTCGAATTTGGTTCCAGTCTTAAGAATTCAAAATTTCACACATTAAGTTAGATTTCTGGGGATTCAACTCTTCGGATTTCCAGCTATACTGTTCTTCCACTTAGCCTTCAAGTCGAGTATTATTCCTAGGATCTTTGCTGGTGTTTTCTCTGCTGTGTTCATCTAAACTAGCTTGGATTTCTATTATTTCTCGAGTTGATTGCTGGTTATCATACTAAATTTGGGAGTCTGCTGTGTTGTTACCGGCTCCTATTTGTTGTTGATATTTTGTTGTTGCCATTGTTGGCTACTCTTCTCATTCATCTCCTTAGAACTCATCAGTTTATTTTTTTTTTATCAGGTACACTACTATTTCTCAAAGATGTAATTGAAAACTTGATGAAGGAATGAAGTATTCGACTGTTTTTCACTGAAGCTATCTCTGTTTTCTTATTGCTTGTAGTTGTAACTCATAGATCCTTTGTAATTCATTAGGAATGGTTGTAATAAATAATAGACTATGTGAATTCGAATTGAGTAAAGTAGTGGTAGATAATAATATAGTTAAACGTAATTAATAGTTTATCACCTAGTTCAAAAACTAAAACAGGCTAATACATATCTAATACACTTAGATACATAAGTATGATTCTGAAACTGAGTGTATAAATTGACACTTAGCTATTTTTGTTTGTTAAACCCTGAATCAAGATCGATTTAATCCAAAAAGGATAAGTAGTTTAGAAGTTCAAATTGTATTATTGTTTACCTCTACTTTAAAAAAATGATTTATCTACAAATTAACTTTTAAATTCTGTGATTGTTAATAATAGTAGTTCAAGCATGTTTAGTTTAAAATTAAAAAATTGTTTCCTTTAGTTAAAAATAAAGTGACAAAAATAAGTTCTGCAACTAGTATCATAATAATTACTTGAATATCTGAACCTGCCATATAGAATAACAACATTGGTACATATTACTTTGCTATAATTCTTAATTTGTTGTTGAATATTGAAATTAGTAGTGGTCGAAAAGTGTAACGTGGCATCGTTTGAAATGATTAATTAGTAATGCTGAATAATATTTGCTCAAGTACTACTGTTGAAATGTTAGCTTGTGTTTGCTTATATAGTCTGGGCCTAGTCATGTATACAGGCCCAAATCTGGTTAATGCGGCACATGTGCCCTCGAGTAGAAACGGTGGTATACATTGGGCTCCAGAGGCCCAATTGTATTCGATATTGGACTATTAAGCAGTCTAAAGTTCAGGCCCAATAATGAATAATGGCCTGGACTCCAATATTAATAAGTCTGAAATTAATACAAAAAATAGTTATATATTAGGAAGAAAAAACAAAAATAGAAAATATAGTGCATGAATAGGATTGGACTTTAAAAATAAGGGATGAGCCTCGTTACAAAAAATGAAAACACACGGGGCCCCTAAATAAATCTCAACATAAAATTCTAGACTTGGACGGACCGTTTAGTGAATTTCACGGTCTTTCCTAAAGTTAATAAAGGCGTAGAAATTGTAGGCGCGATTAATAAAACTACATTCCTAATATGGGTGCACATTTATGTGATCCAAATCTCAAATTCCGGCAAAGCCGAAATGCACTAAGGTAACAGGTGTACTGGTACGGTGTGACACGAAATGCATTTTCGTGACGTCGCAAATCTTAAAAATAACAAAGCGGGACATTAATAACACTAAAAAATTGAAGCATATAAGGAAATTGCATAAAAACAAATACGGCAGTTGAGCGACCGTGCTAGAACCACGGAATCCGGGAGTGCCTAACACCTTCTCCTGGGTTAACTAAATTCCTTATCCGGATTTCGGATTTTGCGGACTGTTAAACAGAGTCATAATTTCCTTGGTTCGTGATTAAATCGGTGAATTGGGACACTATTATTTTCCCAAGTGGCAACTCTAATAATTAATAAATAAATCCCTTCTGAATGTACTTTAATTGGAAAAACTCCTTCCCGACTATTATTATATCCCTTCCCAGGGTTTAGTAGTAATTAGTGGCATATACCTTCGGGTAAGTAAAAAAGGAGGTGGGGATAAGAAACACAACTTCGGTTCAGGGTTTAAGAATTCGAGCTCAGTTAAATTGCTGATCTTGTTTATATCTGATTTCATTATAGGCTTTGATCAGCATACTATATGTTTACCGCTTTGATATTACGTGAATTGTATATATAAAATTATGCCAAAAACCCTTATCTTCTTACCTCCAAGGATGTGCTTACTGATTGAGACTCCATTTTCTGTTAAGTCATACCTAATATGAAACAGAGGCCAGAAAAGTTACAAAGTCGGACGATCCCGCGGGTCCCCGGTACGTAGCCCCCTCCTCTATCCGAGTTGTCCGGTCGGGTGCACATTGAAAATCAGGATATTGAGCCTAGATTTAGGATGATTATTTGCATCATATCTGACTTAGGGGACTCAACACAGGGGTTGGGTCCGTCTATGACAGGTGACCCGGATATCAAAGACCGAGCATGATTATATGTTGCATTTATTTGTCCCGGACTATTATGCTGACCGGCTAAATACCTGAAAACAAAAAGAGAGAAAAACATAGCGCATTTTAGAATAGCAATATTGAAATAGTGACGAAACTCTGTAGAAATCCTAAGAAAAAGAAATTTGAAAATAGTCAGAATAATTTTTGTCAAAATAGTTGGTCTTAAAACAATTTGACTGAACTACGCTGGTTTGATTCTTACCACTACGCGAAATACGTAGGCAACACGTGACTGATCCAAGCACCCTTTTACAAAAATAACCAAAAAAATGTCAAGTTTTTAGTTTATAATAAAATCAAAGTGATGCCATTTTTTAAAATAGCCGAATGTCACGAAAGGACGCCGGATGGCTGTTTGTGCAAAAATGGCCACTTTTGAAGTTATTTACTTTAAATAATAATATTCTTGAAATCTTCGAATGAAGTATTGAAAGGCTGATTCTTTTGAAATAATGAAAAATTTTCTTTGAAAAACTATTTTTGTTTTTGAGTCAAATAATATATGTTTAAATCGCCTTTAATAAATATGCAGGATGAGCACAATACAAACTGAATCCTTTTCACTAATGAATAAGATCCCGCCAGAGTTACGATTGTGGTGGAATGATTCAGGCGAGGACGGATAGGATTGGGTCAAGAAATATTTGAAAGATCTTACTGGGCTGCTTGACATAGTACCTCGAGGTGACATTATTCGAGCTTTAGTTACCTGCTGGGATCCCGTACACACCGTGCTCCACTTCTTGGATTTTGAGCTCACTCCGACATTGGAAGAAATTGCTAACTACATCGGAAAGGGTGAGGTTCCCTTAAAAGACAAATATCTGGTTGCTCCAAGGGCCATCACTGTGCATAGATTCCTCGACTCCTTGAAAATAGCTAGAAATGTTCACAATGAAGATTTTGTCCATGGGTTTTGCACCATGAACTTTATATACCGCAGATATGGCCACGTTGGAAGATTCAATGTTCCAACGAACAAACTCTGTAGCAAAGCGAACCGGGCTAAATGGGAGGAACACATGCGTTTTGCCTTCATGGTAGCCTTTCTGGGGTTAATAATATTTCCAAGGAAAGACGGGAACATCGACATTAGAGTTGCCGGGATTGCCAGTACTCTCCTTACACAGAACAACAGTATGTTGGCACCAATGATAGCGGCTGATATCTTCCGTGCTCTCACAGCCTGCAAAGCGGGAGAAGATTTCTTCGAGGCGTTTAACCTACTACTTCATATGTGGATGATAAAGCATTTATGCCACCATCGTCAGTTTTTGAGCTATGGATCATCTGAAAAGACTTGTATCGAAGAATTCTACATGAGTACTAAAGAGGCCAAGTTGCCAGAAGGATCGAAAGGTTGGATCACATATTTCCGATCACTTACTACTAGTCAGATAGAATGGGCATACGGATGGTTGCCCATCAATGAAGTCATATACATGCCAGCAGAATGGTCGTATTTTCTTTTAATGGGCCCCAAGAGTATCCAACCTTATGTTCCATACCGATTATTACAGCAACTCGGAAGATATCAAATTGGGCCGAAAGATGGGGACCTCAGCCTTCAAGCAATAGAGATCAGTCCCGATGGGCAATTCCCGGAATCAAAAATCTGGCAGATATGGAATGAGTGCCAATGTCTAAGAGCGGACACCTATTTAAGAGATCGGGCTAGAGGTGAAGTGTCACCGGGATATTCCGCATGGAATCGTAGAGATTTGGAGCATGTGAGACCGACGAAGAGAACTCATATTCAAGAATTTGCCGAGCTATCAAAGGAACAATGGGATTGGCTGGCCAAGGAGAATGAGTATCGAGCCAAGATCAGCATGTTGGAGAAAAAATTTCAGGACCTCAAATTCGGAAGCAGCCTACAAGCAGTAGCCGATGATGGTGAAAAGAAATAGCTGATAAAAGAAAATGAAACATTGAAGGCTCAGATTGTGAAGATGAGAGCAACAACCAAAACACCAGTTCGACTTGCCCGAGATGAAAAGCTAATTGATAATTTGCGGCGCAAAGTGAACGACTATAGCTTTGATCTAGATAAAGCTGAGAAGGAATTAATTGGGGTTCAGAAAAAATTGGCTAAGAATGCCGAAGAAAGGGCTCGAATGATCCGACAGTTAAAGGATGAACATAATGTTAAGGTTGCTCGGCTAAGAAGAAAGATTGTCACAACCGAGGTGAAAAGTAGCAAACAAACAAAAGAATTTGACATGGAGAGAGAGCATTGCTACATGGCCATGGCCCAATTAAAATTGGAGCTACACCAACTTAAAAAGAAGAGCCAGAAAACCTTGAATGCTCGTTACGAATAGATTGGGAGGTTGCTTCAAAAGAAAGGGATCATCAGGGAAAGAATTGTCATCATTGCTCAGTACATTACGCGGAAATGCCAACTGTGCGAGGATATGACTCAGTCCAGATTTACCGCATAAGTAATGATCTTTGTGAAACAAGTGATGACCGACCTAGAAAAACTCCAAAAGTGATTAGCATATAGGACCGCGGTAAGACCAAACGATGTCTCGAGGGCACTAGGAGCTTTAATGTATACATAGGGCATGCACTTTTGTATTTTTATTTTCTGCATCTAGAAGGTTGTAGTACAAATTATCTTTTGTAATCAATGTTTGAATATCAATGAAATTGAAAATCCAAAAAGTTGTCATTATTTTTCCTTGCAATTGCTTGTGTGGTAGGCAAACATATAATATCAAAAAACAAAAGACAAAAAAAGGAGAAAAAGAAAAATAAAAAGTAAAAGAAAAAGAAGAAGAAAAAAAAGAAAAAAACAATGAAAACAATCAAAAAAATGGGTGGAAACAAAAGAAAAGAAAAAGAAAAGCCGAAAAAGAGAATTGGTGGGTCAAAAGAAAGACAATAATGCCGGGATGGCGCATAATTTCCAGGCAAAATTTGTGTTTTTAAAACTTGTGACGTTCATCTAGTATGATCTATCTATTAACAAGTTTTGTCATTGATGAGTATCAGATAAATCAGTTAGCAACTGGCATTCTGGCACATCACAACTACAACACTCGTTCTAAGCATGACGAAAGCAGTTACTTAAGAAATTGAGCCGACAATCATGGATCCCATGCAAGAGGATGAAGTAGTATATGTGAATAGCACAAATGAAGAAATGTATAAGCTTAAACAGCAGATGTTGGAAATGTATCAGGCTTGGTCGACGGGACAACCCTTACCTACCTACCCATCCAATCCTACATATATTCCTCCACCGGTCCCGAACCAAGATCCACCCACCATGCACTCATATTCTACATACCCTACATGCCCACATTATTACGCCACTACATCACAAGTACCACCCTCACTTCTTAAACAAGCTCCACCACCACCACCCCAGGCTGCTCCAGTGTATGTGGCACTACCACCAACCGCTCTATACAAATCCTCTAGTGAGCCTGTATTTCATATCCAGGATAATCATTACTACCCTCAAGAACCCACCTTCAGACAACATGATTCTTACACCCCACTTATCAATATGACGGAGGAAGAGAAACCTTCTAGAAACCCTAAAAAAGAGGAGATGGCCAGGAAAATGAAGAGCCTTGAGCAGTCATTTCGCAATATACAGGGTCTGGGAGGCCAAGTTAGTGTGGCATACAAGGACTTGTGTTTGTTCCGCGAGGTATAGCTACCAGCTGGGTTTAAATTGCCAAACTTTGACATGTGTGATGGCCATGGTGATCCAGTGGCCCATCTGAGAGGATATTGCAACAAAATGCATGGAGTTGGGGGAAAGGATGAACTACTTATGGCTTACTTTAGTCGAAGCCTCAGTGGCTCAGCATTGGAATGGCACACGCATCAAGATCATACCCGATGGTTCATTTGGGATGATTTGGCTCAATTATTTCTGAACCATTTTCAATATAATCTGGAAATCATCCTTGATAGGTTGTCATTAACCAAAATGGAAAAGAAGCCGGAGAGAGTTTTTGGGAGTATGGTTTCAGGTGGAGGGAACAGTCGGCCCGTGTGGATCCACCAATGAAAGAAGAAGAAATGGTAGATTATTTATTACAAACTTTGGAGCCGACATACTATGGGCATCTGGTGTCTGGAATCGGAAAGACCTTTAATGAGGTAGCGAAGATGGGGAGTTTTGTGGAAGAAGTTTTGGAAATGAATAAGATCATGAGTTATTCAGCCATCAAGGCTACAAATCAAGAAATCCGGATGGGGACGGGAGGATCAATTGGTAAGAAAAAGAAAGAAGAAGTGGCAGTTATAGAGGGAAGATCTTGGTCTCGGGGCCCCAACCCATATCATCATCAGCCTTGCCCATATGAACCATACCCACCAACACTGTATAACCCACCTCAACATTATTATCCTCCGACTAGTCTTTCATTTTCGGTCCAGCATGCCCAATCTTACCCACCGCCTCCTCCTTCATGGCGAGCCCCAGCTCCTTAGAATGTCTACCATGCCCAAAATACCTACCCACCACCAAAAACCTACAAAAATCCTAACCGAACCAGTTTCTGTCCCGACCCTGAAGTTAAAAGTGATAGGGCTCAGAGAAAGAAAACATTCATTCCTCTAGGAGAATCATATACCAGCCTCTTCCATCGACTAAGACAATTGGGGATGCTGAGTCCTATTGAGCCTAAAATTATCAACCCTCCACCGAGAAATTTAGACCAATCCATCCATTTTGAATATTGTTCTGGGGCACCGAGACGTGATATAGAGAAATGTTGGCACCTAAAGTCTGCGATACAAGAACTCATTGACTTAAGAAGAATTGAGGTGCAAGCACCCGAGACTCCCAACATAATGCAAAATCCTTTGTCGGTGTACCATGAAACACATATGATAGAGCTAGTACAGGGAGAAAGCTGCAAAAAAACCCTCTCAGACTGTGATGACAATCAAAGCGAACAACAATACGGAGGAAAACATCGGGAGTAAAAAAGTGTCAGTCGACCCACCTGTAAGATAGCCAGCGGTGATAATTTAGCCTAAACCTGTAAAAGTGATAGCACCTGGGGTGAAGCCCATATTGACTGTGAAAGGGGCACATATAGAACCAGTTGTTATCAAGCCGGTCATTCATATGCCGATTGTGAACATCAAAGTTGTACCTTGGAATTATGACAAGGTAATTGTCATGTACAAAGGGAAAGAAGTAAAGGTGGAAATATGTGAAACACATGGTTTGACCCGGTCTGGGCGATGTTTTGCTCCTGACGATTTGAGGAAGGCGAAAGTTGTGAAAGAAAATCCAGCACATATGAAGAAAGCAGTAACCGAGGAAGAAGCTGAGGAGTTCCTAAAGAAAATGAAAGATCAAGATTACTCCATAGTTGAGAAATAGAGGAAAACACCAGCTCAAATATCTTTACTATCTCTGCTGATTCATTCCGATGAACACCGAAGGGCGTTAATGAAGATCCTAAATGAAGCTCATGTACAAGAAAAGATCACGGTGTGTCATTTGGAGAAGATTACAAACAAAATTTTTGAGGCAAATAGGATAACATTCTCAGACGATGAGTTACCACTAGAGGGGACAGAGCACAATAAGGCGTTATACCTCACAGTGAAATATGAGGAATCAGTGGTGACTAGAGTCTTGGTTGATAATGGATCGAGTGCTAATATTTGTCCTTTGTCTACTCTGGGAAAACAAAAGATTGATCACTAAAGGATCCACAGAAACAACATATGTGTGAGGGGGTTTGACGGAGGTGGAAAGAACACCGTGTGAGATATCATACTAGAACACGCCATCGGACCGGTGGAATTCACCATGGAGTTTCAAGTGTTGGACTTTGCTGTGTCCTATAACCTCCTGTTAGGATGTCCATGGATCCACGCTACAAAACCAGTGCCTTCTTCACTACATCAAATGGTGAAGTTTGAATGGGATCACCAAGAGATAGTAGTGCACGGTGAGGATAATATTTGTAACGCCATCACTCCATTCGAAGAAGTCAAAGGAGACAAAGGTCCTTGGGTGTACCAAGTAATGGATACTATGACTATAAACAAAATATCTGAAGGAGAAAGCATCTTAGTACCCAAAGTAACCCCTGAAGCGGTCATGGTGGCCAAGGAAATGATATAGAATAGGTTCTCTCCGGGAAAAGGTCTAGGATTTGCTTTGCAGGGTATATAACACAACCAGTTCATCTTCTGGCAAGCACAAATACTTTCGACCTGGGTTTCAAGCCAACTATCACCGATATATAGAGAACCAAAAGATTGAAAAAGAAAGGGTGGACCCTCCCCAAACCTATCCCAAAATTGTCCTACTCCTTCGTCAAGCCTGGTACACAAAGACATCCGACGATTGTCATGTCGGGCCATGCAGAGATAAGGCCAGATGAAGAGCTATTAGCAAGGGTTGAGAGGTTGTTTGAAGGCGTGAATATGATAGAGGCAGCCGAGGGACAACCAAGATGGATGTTCAGTTTGTTGGACCCCAGATCAGGCTAAATAACTGGGAAGTTACTCCTCATCCAATCAGGAGGGAATTGTGGTTGTTAGCTTTGAATGTTCCATTCCTAAATCTGTCTTGTTTCAAAAATTGTAATCCTATGTTCCGTCTAGTCAAATGTATCCAAACCTTGTTACCTTTCAAAGTTTAATGAAATATAATTTTCTTTCTTCCTCTATTTTTGTAGCCTTATTTTATTTTCTTTTATTTTCTTGTACAATCCAGTTTTTGCTGATTCAATGATGTGTCATGCATGAAGGATTCCCGGTCCAGTATTGATAAGCAGATAGTTATACAAGAATTTGGAAATGATAATGAAGTGGAATATGAGGATAAGGAAGTTTTGGAGGAAATTAGTAAGGGTTTGACCCATTATGAAGAGAAACCCAAACCAAACTCAAATGAGATGGAGTCTATTAATTTGGGAAATGAGGAGAATATTCGGGAAACAATGATTAGCGTGCACTTAGAGGCTTCACCCAGAGAGGATTTGATCAGGTTATTACATGAGTACAAAGATATATTTGCTTGGTCTTATGATGACATGCCCGGGCTCAGTACTGACTTTATGGTACATAAGTTGCCCACTTATCCAGAATGTCGGCTGGTTAAGAAAAAGTTGAGAAAGTGCAAAACAAATATCAGTGTGAAAATAAAAGAAGAGGTCAACAAGCAGTGTGAGGCAAAGGTTATACGAGTCACCAAGTATCCCACCTAGTTAGCCAATGTTGTGCATGTTCCAAAGAAAGACGGAAAAACCAAAGTGTGTGTTGATTATCGAGACCTCAATAATTCCAGTCTGAAGGATGATTTTCCATTGCCAAACATCCACATATTAATTGACAATTGTGCCAAACATGAGATTTGTTCATTTGTGGATTACTATGCGGGTTATCATCAGATCTTGATGGATGAAGAGGATGTAGAAAAGACGGCCTTTATCACACCTTGAGGAACATATTGCTACAAAGTAATGCCGTTTGGGTTGAAAAATGTTGGAGCTACATATATGAGAGCAATGACCACTATTTTTCATGACATGATACATCAAGAGATTGAGGTGTATGTAGATGATGTTATTATAAAATCCAAAACGCAGTGTGATCATGTCAAAGACTTGAGGAAATTCTTCCAGAGGCTTCGAAGATACAGTCTCAAGCTCAATCTAGCAAAATGTGCTTTTGGAGTACCATCAGGAAAGTTATTGGGGTTCGTGGTAAGCCGGCGTGGTATTGAACTAGACCCGTGAAAGATAAAAGTAATTCAGAAATTTCCTCCGCCGAAAAGCAATAAAGAGGTGATGAGTTTGTTGGGTAGGTTGAATTATATTAGCAGATTTATTGCTCAGCTGACATCGACCAGTGAGCCTATTTTCAAATTATAGAAAAAAGATGCTGCGGTGAATTGGACTAAGAAATGTCAAGACGCATTTGACAAAATAAAGGAATATTTGGCCAATCCTCTTGTGTTGGTTCCTCCAGAACCGGGAAGGCCCCTTATCCTTTATTTGACCGTATTGGATAATTCTTTCAGCTATGTACTGGGGCAGCATGATGAAATGGGGAAGAAAGAGCAAGCAATATACTACCTCAGTAAGAAATTTACATCTTACGAGGTAAAATACACTCAGCAGGAAAGGACATGTTGTGCTTTAACATGGGTTGCACAGAAGTTGAAACATTACTTGTCGGCTTATACCACTTATCTTATATCTCGTTTGGATCCACTGAAGTACATCTTCCAGAAGCCTATGCCAACACGAAGGTTCGCTAAATGGCAAATTCTGCTTATAGAGTATGATATTATTTATGTAACCTACACTGCAATGAAGGCACAAGCAGTCGCTGATCATTTGGCAGAAAATCGAGTTGATGATGAGTATGAACCGCTGAAGACATATTTTCCTGATGAGGAGAAAATGAATATTGAAGAATTGGAACAAGACGAAAATTTGGGCTGGAAATTATACTTTGATGGGGTTGTCAATAGCAAAGGGGTCGGAATGGGAGCAATGCTCATCTTGGAAATGGGTCAGCATTATCCTGTTACTGCTCAGCTCCGATTTTTCTATATTAGTAACATGGCCGAGTACGAAGCATGTATATTGGGATTAAGAATGGCAATAGACATGGTTGTTCATGATACAAGTTCCATCCTGACAAAACTTATATAGATCCATTGCAAATACAAGTTCGTGATCAAAATGCTTGTTGTTTCATAGTAGAATAGGCACTTGATGGTGAACCATAGTTCCATGATATTAAAGAATATTTGAGCATGGGGGTGTCCCAACGCAAGCCACGGGCGATCAGAAAAGGGCTATAAGGCGACTAGCTAGTGGATTTTTCTTCAGTAGAGGGATTGTATACAAGAGAACCCCGTATTTGGGTTTACTGAGATGTATAAATGCACAGCAGGCCACTACAAGCATGGCTGAAATACATGCAGGAACTTGTGGACCTCATATGAGTGGATATGTTTTGGCCAAGAAAATACTAAGGGCTAGATATTATTGTCTCACAATGGAGCGAGATTGCATTAGATATGTGCGGAAATGCCATCAATGCCAGATACATGGGGACTTGATTCATTCCCCACCATATGAGTTGTAAACAATGTCACCACTATAGCCTTTTGTCGCTTGGGGCATATATGTCATCGGTCCGATAGAACCTGCAACATCTAACGGGCACATGTTTATCCTGGTAGCCATTGATTATTTCACTAAATAAGTGGAGGCGAAGACATTTAAAGTAGTAACAAAGAAGGCAGTAGTGGATTCCGTTCATACAAACATCATATGCCGCTTCGGAATTCTCAAGATGATTATCACGCACAATGGAGCCAATCTTAACAGTCATCTCATGGTAGAGGCATGTCAGAAGTTCAAAATATTGCATCGTAATTCTAAACCTTATCGGCGTAAAGCAAACGGGGCAGTTGAAGCTGCAAATAAGAATATTAAGAAGATTCTCCAAAAAATGGTAGAGGAGTCAAGACAGTGGCATAAAAATTTATCATTTGCTCTAATGGGTTATCGTACTACTGTGCGTACTTTAATTGGTGCCACCCCTTACCCATTTGTGTACGGAACGGAAGTAGTGATACCTGCAAAGATTGAAATATCTTCCTTCTGGATTATAGCTCAGGCTAAAATTGATGATGATGAATGGGTAAAAGCCCGGTTGGAGCAATTGAGCCTGATCGACGAAACAAGATTAGCAGTAGTATCTCACGGACATCTGTACCAATGTAGGATGGATACAACATATAACCAGAAAGTACATCCACGGAAATTCGAGGTTGTACAGTTAGTGTTAAGATGTATTTTACCACACTGGGCCAAAGCAAAAGGAAAGTTTGCGCCTAATTGGCAAGGGTCGTTTATGGTAGCTCGGGTATTGTCCAACGGAGCTCTATATCTAACAGACGTGGACGAGATATGTGTAGAGATTGCTACCAACTCTGATGCAATGAAGAGATATTATGTATGATTCCTTTCATGTATGCAATTGTATTTGTCATAATTTTGAGATTGAAATGATGAAGGCATTTTATTCCTCTACGCCTTTTGAGCCTTATTGCATTATTCTTTCATACCCCTCTCTCGGAATCAATGATGAAGTCAAAATGAATGATGAAATGAAAAGGAAAAAAAAGAAATGAATGATGAAAAAAAAGAGAGAAAAGGAAAAGATATGACAAAAAAAATACAAAAAAGAAGAAAATCGGGATAAAGTCAAATGATGAAGAAACCCTAGGGTATGAACTACGCCTGACTTGATCCCGAAAGGGTACGTAGGTAGCCTCAATGAGGCTCAGTCATGACAGAAATAAAACCCATGTTTCCCCAAAATAATAACTGCGGCAGAAGTTATGTTTTTATGATTCCGAGAGTTGTAATTATTTTTGAACCCACGCTTAAAATTTAAGCCTTTATACCCTTCTTTATAGACCCATCCAAAAGCCACATTACGGTCCAAAGAAAGACCTTCTGATTAATTTTAAGAAAACGACAATGCAACGGAAATAAAGAGAAACACATCATGGACAATACCCGAAAGTTTGGAGACAGAAAAAAATATAGAAAAATAAATGAGAGAGTCTTATTGGTGAAAACCCTCACAGGCACCATAAGGCGAATGTAAGTTGAGAGAAAAATAAAAATGAGAAAGTCTTATTGGTGAAAACCCTCACGGGCACCATAAGGCGAAAGTGAGGAATGACCTGATGAAATAGAAATGGCAAGACAAGTAAGGTTTGGGTTGATGAAAGGAGAAATCAAAGTCAGCAAAGATTTGGTTGGATAGACTAGGTCGGAAATTCAAATGCATGGAATGGTCAAGCGAATCAGCCTTCCTATCTAGATAAGTTCTGTCTTTTACTCCAAAAAATTATCCCTACCCTAAATTCAGGTCATTGCATTTTATTTACTTGTTCAAAACTAGTTGCCAGTTGAAAGCTAACTACTAGCTTCTAATGTTGGATGGCATAATAATACTGGGTCCTTCAAAGGATAAGAGAAAATAAAATAACACAAGGCGATCACATAGCCAAAAGGAATAAAAGACAATAGAAACAAAAAGAGAAAAACAAAAGGGGGATTACAAGGAAGAATTGGAAGGACGCTCAGGAAAATACGGCAAAGCAGTACAAAGCAAGATGAGGCAAACAGTGGAAGCAAGGCCAACAAGAATGCCAATTGCTAACCATCATTTTATAACTAATTAATTGTTCACTGATTAAGATAGGGACAAAAGATTCAAATTCTGACTAATCACTTTAAAGTGAATGTGACCAATGTGGGAGAAATAATCAAAAAGAAGTAGAATCCACAAAGAAGTTTCAATAATCAGGAACCTACCCGAACAACGAGGGAGGTGTTACCTTTTATTTTTCAAAGTTACATCCAGTTATCAAACTGAGGGAGTATTTTTCTGCATTTTTTTCCGCATCAGGCGCCCACCTGGATAACAAGGGAATATTTTCTGCATTTTAATTTCTGCATCAAGCACCCACCTGGATAACAAGAGAATATTTTTTTGCATTTTAATTTCTGCATCAGGCGCCCACCTGAATAACAAGGGAATACTTTTCTGCATATTTAATTTCTTCATCAGGCGCCCACCTGAATAAAAAGGGAATAATTTCTTCATTTTAATTTCTGCATCAGACGCCCACATGGATAACAAGAAAATATTTTCTACATTTTAATTTCTGCATCAGGCGCCCACCTGGATAACAAGGGAATATTTTCTGCATTTTTAATGCAGGCGCTCACCTGGATAACAAGGGAATATTTTCTGCATTTTTAATTTCTGCATTAGGCGCCCACCTGGATAACAAGGGAATACTTTTCTGCATTTTTAATTTCTGCATCAGGCACACACCTGGATAATAACGGAATATTTTCTACATTTTTAATTTTTGCTCAGGTGCCCACCTGGATAACAAGGGAATATTTTCTGCATTTTTAATTTCTGCTCATGCACCCACCTGAATAACAAGGGAATATTTTCTACATTTTTAATTTTTGCATCAGGCGCCCACCTGGACAACTAGCGAATATTTTCTGCATTTCTAATTTCTGTATTGGGCGCCCACCTGGATAACAAGCGAATGTTTTTTTTGCATTTTAATTTCTGCATCAGGCACCCACCTGGATAACAAGCGAATATTTTTTGCATTTTTAATTTCTGTATCAGGCGCCCACCTGGATAACAAGGGAATACTTTTCTGCATTTTAATTTCTGCACCAGGCGCCCACCTGGATAACAAGGGAATATTTTCTGCATTTTTAATTTCTACATCAGGCGCCCACCTGAATAACAAGGAAATACTTTTTGCAAAATAAATTTTTTTCTTTTCTAACAAAGTAACATTATAATAGATTGAAAGCCCCATACTGGGGCAGAGGAAAAAGTTGTCTCTATTTTTTGCAATAAGCAGGTACCAACTCGGAGAACGGAGAAACGCATTTTTTGAAGTCAGACAAGTGGAATAAAGCAATAGGTTTCAAGGAAGTTACAAATAGAAGATTTATCAAAGAATGGAAGATGCAAATAAAGAGCAACATGCAAGATGAATGATCAAGGCAACACAAATCGCAAGACATAGATAGCACTTTTTGTAACTCATAGACCATAGCTTAGGCTAGCTTCTTTACTTTTTCTTACCATGGTGTAATAAGGAGTTAGTAAGCAGTCACAACAACAATAACGGTGAAATCACAGATTCCTTGGTAGTTTCAAACCACCAGACATTCTCGAACTACACTGACCTGATTCCTATATAGCCCAGGATAAGTAGGGAACCTCTGAAATAGGGTGCGGTCAAACTTTTCAAAAATGCTTCAAACGAAATATGCGAGTGGGCACAAATCCCTCATTACTGCTCACTTGTCTTTGCACTGAAACTCTTCCTGTTCCCGAGCAAAGATGGCCAGTTGTGAGCATGTGATTTTTGCCCTAAGCGATTGAATTCCAAAATAAAATAAAAAATATTCAAAATGATTTTTTGTTTGCAACTGTTTGATTTGTGTGTACAAAAGACTAGTGTTTGTTTTTAATTGTTAAAAAATAAATTTGAAATGAAAATACAAAAAGGAAATTAATTAGAAAATATCACAAAAATCATTGAATAAATACTAGGAAATGGGAAAATCAAGCAAAAAATAAAAAAAATCGGAACATCAAGGAAAAATACAAAAAATGGGAAAATAAAAGAAATACATCAGTGAAAAATAAATACAAAGGAAATAAGTACAAAATACAATAGAAAATACCAAAAATTAAATAAATACAATTCAAAAAAATGACAAAAATACAAAAAATACAATATAGAATACTGAATTGGGCCAAATACATGTAATACATCCAGCCCAACTGCACAAATACATACCAGGCCTAGGCCATTTTTGACCGGTCTGTCTAGTTGCTAAACCAAACAACGTCGTTAAAGTGATTAAATCTGGGCCGTTGATGCAATTGATCAACGGACCAAGTAAGGCGGTGCCTTTTCTAATAAAACGACGACGCCAGGCCATTTTTGATCGGTCTGTCTAGTTGCTAAACCAAACGGCGTCGTTAAAGTGATTAAATCTGGGCCGTTGATGCAATTGATCAACGGACCAAGTAAGGCGGTGCCTTTACTAATAAAATGATAATGTCTAGAGAATTAATCATAACTGTCCATTACACCTAATCAAACAAAAACGCTCTCCGTACAAGCAATTTTATCGTACGGTGACACTCTCGACATAAATGGACCGAACTCCACCGTCCGTCGGTGAAAATCCACCTGACCAGTCCTAAAAGGACCGCCCGCCTACTGCACACAAACTCCAACAAAACTCTATCTCAAACAGATTACCCAGGAGCTACGAATCCTCAGGAAGGTGTGGCGACCATTGTTAGTTCGCAATTACCTGGGCACTTCAAAAATTCCACAGTCAAAATCCAGCTCTCCAATCCAAATTGTAAATAGTGGAGATTATTCTCCTCCTCAAAGTGCACCACTCCTCAAAATTTCAGACAGTTTCACCGTCCAAATCGCTGGCACTGATGTATCCAAATGTTTTGGCGAGTATGAAAAAATAACGCACATTGATACACAGGTCCAAATGGAAGAACGAAGGTACCAAAAGTCGCATAATGATGAGAAGAATCAAGTTCAATCATCAATTTCATATGGGTATCAATCACCAGCTCCAATTTTGCAATCGTCTCTCCCAGCCAGTCCAACAGTCAGTCCAACTTTCTACCCAAGTCTCAGACCAATTGGTGATCTTCGATCAATGGCGATATCACCTATATCACAAATGGTATTCCCAGCTCCAAATACAAGTCAATTACACCAAGGAATTACTCATGATTACCAATACAACAGTGCACCTCTTCATGATTTGGCCGGAGAGGGTGCTCTGGGGATAATTTGCACACAAAACCAATGCCAATCAGTTCATTTGCCCCAGATGATTGTTTCCAACCCTCCAAACCCAATTTTACACTGCCCAATTTCTTCGAATCTTTATAATAGTGTTATTTTTCACTGTTCATCGAACAGTGTTCGGCCAAAATTTAATCCCTCTACCCAGTTAAATGAGAATTCTTTAGCTATTGGAATGTCTTGTGCTTCACCAAAAGAAGATCTACGTCGAGTCTCAGCTCAATCTATAGAGTAAATTAATCACACCATCCAAATTAGTGATCCTGACCACTGTTCCATCAAAAATGCTCGAACAAACCATGGTCAATCTGATCAAAGTGTGGGGGGTTTATTGATTGGAGAACACTTCATAAGCTCCTTGGAACATAATGGCCAAATTTCAGCTCAAATGATAAAGTGATCTACAAGTTATGGCCAAATAGAGGATGTAGTGGTTTCTAAGGCAGCTTGTGCACATCCAACCACATCTCCAATGATCACTGCAACTCCAGTGCATAATCCTGATGTAACTCTTAATGTAACAGCCTCCCTAGTCCAACCTTCTCTACCTATCACAACTAACCCCAAGATCTCCACCAACTCTGACAAGCCAAACAATCCCAAAAAAGCACAAAAAAATTAACCCACACCTATAGAAAATCCAAACTCCTCTGCACCCTCAAACCAAACCCAAAACTATAACTCCCAGCGTAACCAAGCTCCACCAAAAACCAAACAAACAACCCAACGTCCTCCTCATCCACCAACTGTAGCTCAATCTTATGTCACTAGACTTCGAGCAAGGCATGAGGCTGAGATCCAACCAATATCCTTTACCCCTCCCAAAATAACCACCAAGCAAGGCCAACCAGCTGTGATCTTCAAAAAAGAGGATTACATGATGAAATTTGCTGACAGATGCAAATTTACCATAGTTGGCAAATTCTCAAATACTATGCCAAAAATGGACATCATAAGGAAAAGTTTTGTTCTCCAAACTGAACTCAGGGGGGAATGAAAATAGCTCATTTTAATGCAATAATAGTCTATATAGACCTGGATAATGAGTATAATCACTCCATTTTTTTGGGTAAGCAATACATGTACATTCAGGGGAAAATGATGAAATTTGAAGCATGGTCCCCTGCCTTCAAGCCTAATGAGGACACCCCTATAGTACCTATTTGGGTGGTTATACATGAACTCCCTTGGCACCTTTACTATATGGAAATCCTCAGCCCTCTCCTTTCTCATATAGGCAAAGCCTTGTACCTAGACGTAGCTTCATTCCAAAAAACCAGGGGGGGTGTAGCTAAAGTGAAGATAGAAATTGACTTAACAAAGCCAACCCCAACATGTTTGGTTAGGGTATGATGATGATCAAGATGAAAATGCTGAAGGAGAATGGTTGGGGGTCCAATTTGATGAAGTACCAGCCTATTGCACATACTGCAAACACTTAGGTCATTCTGAATTCCTTTGTGAATTAAAAGCAAAGATGACGAAAAGAAGAGGAAAAATGAAGAATCATCCAAGGCTAGTAGCAGTCATGGAAATTAAGAAGTGAATACAGTTGTAGTGTTAGTCCAAAAAGACCTACAACAGGCTGGTACCAACACCAGACCACTTCAGGCCACAAAGCAAAAGGGACGAGTACAAGATCAAAACAAAAACAACAAACAAAAGAGCAATCCCCAAGAGCAATCACAGAAGAACACTGCAAATGAAGCCAATGAGGAAGAATGGCAAGTCCAAAAATTAAGAAATCCAAAAACAATCAGCAGAGCAAAAAGCAACAGCAGGTATATTTGACAAAGTAAGCCACAAAAACAGTTCAACCAACACTTCCAGGTAAGCCTACTATCAATCCTCCAGCTCAACTGGAGAGGAGTGCTGATTTTGTGGCTCAGAATCAACCCCACCCCAATCCTCCCTATTTTACAAATGAAATGGATCAGAATACTTCCCTTTTCACATGTCCTGTTATTGATGGAGGTGTTGTGAATGGCCAGGAGACACTTAGTGTTAGACGGGAAGGGGTACCAAAAGGGGTGGGGCTTCCTCATATTCTGCATGAGTGTGCTTTGGGACAATTTGATGACCTTAGGAAGGACCAAATAGCCCCTGCTACCACAATTCCTTTTGAAAATGATCACATTTGTTCTCCAAGGTCAGCCAATTCTATGGATGGTGATTCTGATTCTTGCAAGGAATTATCTGAAGAATCTGATGCTCAAATGAGAGCTTTGATGAAAGGAAAAGCTCATGCTGTGGAGGACTTTTCCATCCAACCCCCAAAATCCAAAAATAAACCCAGTCCAAAGAAGAGAAAGGCACAAAAAAACAGAACTCTGCTATCATTATTAAAGAGCCTCAAGATCCTCCAGATCCGTCTCCTCTAGTTCAAAGCCTCATCTCTCAACACACTCAATCTCTAATCCCTTCAGGAATCCCCCCTCTTAAATCTTCAGAACAACTGCCACTTTCTCTACTAACTTCTGAGACCCACCTAGAAAAGAACCCACTACTAGATTAATATATACCAATCCAATCAGAGGATGAGTTAGAGCCAGATCAAATGGACCACCAAGCCATTCTGATGATGATCTTGAAACAAAGCAACATTGTGACCTCTTGATTGCTGCCATTAATGGCAAGGATAACCAGGAACCAAAGAAATCCTCCAGAACTCCCATCACTTTGAGATTTTCCCCAAGATTGACAAGAAGTAAAGCTGCTAGAAGTAGCAATGTCCCTCCAAATAATAGATCCTCTAACTCATTCCAATGATTAGTACAATCGTTTGGAATGCAAGAGGCATTAGGACCTTAGGAGCTATTGAAAGGCTCGAAATCCTAAAGCAAATCCATCATCATTCCTTTATTGTAGTCCTAGAACCATTTCTTGATAATACCGATATCAACCACTTCAAGCTCCAACACTCAATGAACCATGTTACATCCAATATCAATAATAAATTCTGAGCTTTCTGGGATAATGAATTTAATGTCACTATCCTTGATCAGGATGACCAACAACTATCCCTCCAAATGCAACATGTGACAGTAGATAAACCTTTCATAATCACTACCATTTATGCTAAATGCAAAGCCATCCTGAGAAGACCCCTTTGGAACACTCTGAGACAAAAATCCCTTTCATACACAATTCCATGGTGTGTCATAGGTGATTTTAATGTCATTGCTTATGTAGAAGAAAAAATATGGGGGCTTCCTTATCATATGAGCAAGAGTGTAGACTTCCTGAATATGATTGAAGACTGTGGACTTTTTGACCTTGGCTTCTATGGACAAAAGGTTACATGGTCTAATGGAAGGGGTCCATGTGCTATAGTCTGGAAAAGACTGGATAGGGGACTGGCATGTGATCAATGGATCTCAGCCTTCCCTGCTACCACAGTGACTCACCTAGCTTCAACTGACTCTGATCATAACCCCATGCTTATGAAAATAAATACAACACATGGGATCCCCAAAAAATACTTCAGGTTTCTCAACTACTGGGTTGATAATGACAAGTTCATGACACTGGTTAAAGAAGTCTGGAGTCAAAGAATTCAGTGTAATGCTATGTGGATTTTCCATCAAAAACTAAAAGCCTTCACTAATACTCTCAGCATATGGTCCAGACAGGAGTTTGGAGACATATTTCAAAAAGCTAAGGAGTATGAGGAGCAACTCAGGGCTGCCGAAATTAACTGGGCAAACTCAAATGATGAGAATGACAGAAGTAGACTTCATGAGATTAAAGCAAGCTACACCAAATATCTCAAATTGGAGGAGAGTATTTTAAAGCAAAAGACTCAACTCCAATGGTTCAAGGAGGGTGATGCCAACTCCAAATACTTTCACAGTCTCATCAGGGGTATAAGAAGGAAGTTATACATCCACAAAATCAAAAATGAAGAGGGAATATGGGTACAAGGTGACAATGCTATTAGTGATGCTGCTTCTGAATACTTCCAAGGTTTATTCACTGAACCTGGGGGATTAATTAGAGAAGATCTCCTTAGATGCATTCCCTCTATGATAACTCCTGATGACAATGATACCTTGACTGTAGACCCCACCATGCCAGAACACAAAAATATGGTATTCTCCATGAATCCTACAAGTGTTGCAGATCCTGATGGTATGAATGGGAAATCTTACCAAGTGTGTTCGGAGATAATTAAGAATGACCTTCTGAATGTTCTTCTTTCCTATTTTGGTGGCAGCACTATGCCTAAGTATATGACTCATGCTTGTAAAGTTATGCTATCGAAAATTGAATTCCCCAACTCCATAACTGACTTCAGGCCCATTAGTTTGAGTAACTTCATCTACAAAATAATTTCAAAAGTCATATCTTCCAGGTTGGCCACTATCTTACCTAGGATCATCTCTGATAATCAGTCCGGCTTTGTGAAGGGTAGGAATATTTCTGAAAACATAATGTTGGCTCAGGAAATTGTACATGGGATCAAAAAGCCAAACATTGGTTCAAATGTTGTCATCAAGCTAGATATGGCCAAGTCCTACGACAGAGACTCATGGGCCTTCACATGCATCATGCTAAGGAGATTGGGATTTTGTGAAAGGATCATTGATATGATTTGGAGGACTATATCTAACAATTGGTACTCTGTAACCATCAATGGGCTCAGATGTGGTTTTTTCTCATCCTCTAGAGGCTTAAAACAAGGAGATCCCCTTGCTCCTTCCTTATTCATCATTGGTTCAGAATTGCTGTCTAGAATGCTAAACCTTCTAACTCATGATGAATTCTTTAATGGTTTCTACATGGAGAAAAGGGGTCCCCAAATCAACCATCTCATCTTTGCAGATGATATCATCATCTTCTCATCTGGACCAAGGCTTCTCTGAAAAGGATCATGTGGATTCTTCATCAATATGAGGCAATCTCAGGCCAACAGGTTAATAGTCACTTCATGACTACCTCAAATGCAAGGCATTCCACTGTGAGAAGAATACAAGCTACCACTGGCTTTACTAAAAGAGACTCTCCTACCACCTACCTGGGGTGCCCTCTATACACTTGTAGACTTAGGATTTTTCACTTTAATAGTTTGGTTGCAAAAGTAGTAGCTAGAATCAGGGGATGGTAGGGCAAGATGTTATCATATGGAGGAATGGACACTCTCATTAGACATGTCCTTCAATCACTGTCCATACACCTTCTCTCAACTATATCTCCACCCAAAACAGTTAAGAAACAGATTGAGAGACTCATGGCTAACTTCTTCTGGGGGATGGATATGGATAAATGTAAATATCATTGGTCCTCATGGCAAAAACTATCCTACCCTATGGAAGAAAGAGGCCTTGGATTCAAATCCATAGCTGAGGTGTGCAAAGCTATATAATCCAAAGAATGGTGGAACTTTAGAATATCTAACTCCCTCTGGAGTTCTTTCCTCAAAGCTTAATAGTGCCAAAGATCTCACCCTATCTCCAAAACAATGGCACTCTAGGCAGTCTCAATCATGGAAAAGAATGATGGCAATTAAAAAAGAAACAGAAAGGTCCATTATATGGAGATTACATTCAGGCAACTGTAGTTTTTGGTGGGATAATTGGTTGGGGGATGGCCACTTTGCTCAGCACAGGACAGAAGGAGGTAGACTTGGAAAGATCCCAGTATCTACCTACTCGGAAAATGGCAATTGGAACCTTCAGAAACTCTCTCAAGTGGCACCTGCCCATAAAATCCTACAAATTGTCCAAACTCCCATTCATTATCATCCCAATACTCTTGATAAACGCATTTGGACCCCCACTACCACTGGAAAATTTACTTGTGCATCTACTTGCAATCTCATGAGAAGAAAAAGAGTCCATACACTCTCAAATAGGATGATTTGTCACAAGAACATACCTTTTAAGTGGTCCTTCTGTTTATGGAGAGCCCTTAGAAACTACCCACTGATGATAGAGTCCTACAGTTCAGTGCACCAACAGTAACAAGATGTGTTTGCTGCTCAGTCCATGCTTCTGAAACTGTAGATCATATTTTTAGCTCAGGTAATTTTGCAACCATAGTATGGAAGAAGTTTGGTGGACCTGCATGCATCCATACTGAGAGTCTACCATTAAGACTGCTCCTAATGAACTGGTGGATCCACAAAAGTTTGAATGAGGTTCACAAACTAGTTCTGCACACCATCCCCACCATTATCTAATGGAACTTATGGAAAAATAGGTGTAGTGCTAGATATGGAGCAAAATCAACATCCCTTTCAAGAGTACTCTTTGCCATTTTCTCTTATATTACCCTTCTCTTAAGGGAAAACTTCCCTGCAGTTACTTGGCCCCCATCCTGGTCTCAATTGTACCCTTTACTTGAGCAAATCACCTATCCCACCAAAATTTCCCAAGTTGTTTGGAACAAACCACCCCTCCTCCCCACCTTTGTGAAACTCAACAATGATGGTAGTGAATTATCAAATCCAAGAAAGATAAGAGAAGGGGTGATCATTAGAGGACAAAATGGTGAGCTCATTCAGGCCATTTCTGCACCCTTAGGTCAGGGAACCAGCAATGATGTTGAAACACAGGCTGCTATCATTGCCATCCAGTGGTGTCTAACTAATGGCTTTCAAAAAATTCACCTTGAATCAGATTCTAACCTCCTTATCCGGTGGCTTCAAGGCAATGGTGAACCTCGTTGGTCTTTAATTATCAAGATCCTTCAACTAAAAAACCTTTCTTCCCAATGTGAGGAATTTGTAGCCACCCATGTATATAGAGAAGCCAATTACCCAACTGATTCCCTATCCAAACTCAGTCATGAACTAATCACCACTACCAACTTTAGCAATCCCCACTCTCTTCCTAAGCTGTGCACTTGCAAAGATGATAGCACTTCTCCTGTGCCTTTTTGGACTGTCAAGGCATCTCCAATTATTCACAAATTTGTGTGCAGCTCACGTAAGAACATGCACCAAATATGTAGAAAAGGGATCATTAAGGCTCCCTTCTCCCCAGATTCAACTCCAGCCTCCACAAGAACCTGGAGTTTGAACTCCATTTACACTAACCTTTCTATTTTCTTTTTTGCAGATTTTTGGGAATTGGTTGATCTTTTGTAAAGTCTCATGAGTGGTATCGGCATTTAAAATGCTCATCCTGTAGAAACTATTCCCACTTGACTCAAGTAATCTTCCCCCCTTCCCATATACACAGCATCACAAAGGCCTTCAAATATACTTTCCCAGGCAACACATTAGCATGGCTACAATACTTTCAGAAGCTGCACCTGCAAATGCAAGCACCAGGAAAGGAAAGTACCAACTGGTCACCTTTCAGAAACAAAGGGTTCCACCTCAGACTATGCACTGGATTTCCAGAACAAGGCTTCTCCCAACTCACTCTATTCTGTCAACTACTCTAGACTGTCTTCCCCCTTGTGTATCAATCCCTTTTTTGATAGCTATCTTCCTTTTTGCTTTCTTTACTCTCATTGATAAAGCAATTGGGAAGATAGTCACTTGTATGGGGCCTTTTTGTATAGCTGACCCCCCCCCCTTTTTTTCTTCTACTTAGTCCAGAGGGATAGAAGTTGTAGATATGCATGGAATCTTGTATTCCATTCCTCTAATTTTATAGATTTAGCTTCTTCAGTACTTCTATGTACTAGATATCTAGATCTCCTCACTGTAATTTCGTATACCTCAATGAACTTCATTAGGAAAGACATTGGGATGTTATCATATTTAGGCCTATCTCATCATACTGTCCATGTTCTATTTGGTGGCTATACTTGGAGCCAAATGGACCTTCTTTGTATAGTTGGAGGTAAGGTACATGTCCCCCTCAACCAATGTTGTAACATGTGTTTTATATATATGAAAACCAACCTGGGCAACGCCTATTTTATTTTTAAAAAAATGAACGAGGCTAATGAATCATTTAACCAAACAACGTAGTCTAAGGAATCAATCTCAACCATTCAAATACTTAATCTAACGAACCTATCAAGATACCTCATTAAACTAGAAAGTCTCCTCATTATACACACACTCCCTATCTCACAAACCCTAGCCACCCTTAGTTTCCTCTTCTTCCTCCCACCTTCTCTAATGTAGACCACCGAAACCCTACCACTGGTCAATCCCCAATCTTCTTCTCCGGCTCAGGCCAACCCCCAAACACCCCTGTCTATCTTGAAACACCCCAATACACCATTAACCCCATTCAAAAACTTACCAGTCTCCCTAGTCTTGAAATTCCGGTCGCCGGAACCCTAGCCGGCGACCACCAGAGTATGAACCAGTCCCCCATCTTAACACAATATGACCGTCTTTAGATGATCTATCACCCCACCATAACCATATTTCTCGAATATCACCCCAACCTCTCGAATATTAGGAAAAGCCTTGCCGGAACCCTACTCCGGCGAGCACCCAAAAATGACACCTCTTCAAAACCTTACCCCAAGTCCCCAAACATCCCTCACACACTCAAATCAGACTCCCAAGGGCCTGTTTTGGGAGATCTAATACTCAGGAGACCAAGAGTCTCTGAAACACTGGATAAATCAAGAAAATGAAAGAACAAAAAGAGAAAGAATAAAGAAAGAAGAAAAGGAATAAAGAAAAGGAAAAAGAAAGAAAAGACCTAAGAAAGCTAAGTACCCTACCCTGTCTTGTTCAGTGGTTTTTATGTTTGAAACTTGTTTCTGTTTAGTTTCTTTCTGTGCTTATCATGCTTAGAACTTGAATCTATTCCTATGCATTTTTAAAATCCTGAATTTATCTCTGTTCTATACCTTGTTCAATACTTATTCATATTAGCCCTGAATTTTATTTCATGCGTGCCTGAAATCATCTAAGTGTTCTTAAGTTCTGATATTAGCTACTTGTAAATCATGTGCTATTAGCTATCTTCATGTGATTGTTCAATAGATCCTATCTCGATTAGGGTTTTAATTAGTTGGAATTCAACCATTATCAAATTGTCCCTCTGAGTTTTGATTAATTTGATAGTCAAGTCGTGATTAGGGTTACTTGTGCAAAACAACATGAATATGGCTATATTTGCAAATTGATTTGTATGTTAGTTTCTTATGAACTTCTGAGTGCTTATGTGTATTCAGGTTATATGTGTAAATGCTTGTGTGTCTATGATTGCAAATACAATATGAGTTCTGATTAGTAGCTATCTTTGTAAAAGTGGCTAACATTGAAAAGGGCTATAGTCTGAGATTGGTTAATTTTTAAAAAAATTCTTAAGGGGGCTATATGTAAACAAAGTCAACAACCCAAGTCTTGACAGACCTAATGTAGGTCGGGTAAAAGTGATAAAATGCAAGGGGTAAAAGGGAAAAGGCAAATGGTATTCTTGTATATTACATAGAGCATGTGGGGATATAAATGACTTTAGTGGTTGGTTTTTCTGAAAATACTTGAATAATAAATGGTATACTAGGTAGAACTAAAAGGTAATTATGTAATAAGCCTTAGAAAGTGGGGGAACTAGGTATAACCTGCCCAATAGAACACAAAAGAACAGCTCAGAACCTTCTAGCAGGGGTTCAAGGGCATTCCGTTACAATTCTTCTAGACCTTAATGTATTTAATTAAAAAAGAGTAGGGGAGGGACATAGAAATAACTAATTTGAAATTCCCCCTAAAATTACTCTATAAATAGGCTGTTACAAGCCTGTAAAAAGGGTTGGAAGGTTCACAATTTTAAGAGTTGGAATTTGGAGTTAGAATTTGGTTCCAGTCTTAAGAAATCAAAATTTCACACATTAAGTTAGATTTCTGGTGATTCAACTCTTGGGATTTCCAACTATACTGTTCTCCCACTTAGCCTTCGAGTCGAGCATTATTCCTAGGATCTTTGCTGGTGTTTTATCGGCTATTTTCATCTCAACTAGCTTGGATTTCTATTATTTCTTGAGTTGATTACGTGTTATCTTACTGAATTTGGGAGTCTGCTGTGTTGTTACCTTGCTCCTGTTTGTTGTTGATATTTTGCTGATGCCATTGCTGACTTCTCTTCTCCTTCATCTCCTTAGAACTCATCAGTTTATTTTCGTTTGATAAGGTACATTACTATTTCTCAAAGATGTAATTGAAAACTTGATGAAGCAATGAAGTATTGGACTGCTTTTCGCTGAAGCTATCTCTGTTTTCTTATTGCTTGTAGTTGTAACTCGTAGATCCTTTGTAATTCATTAGGAAAGGTTGTAATAAATAATAGACTATGTGAATTTGATAAGTGTAAAGTAGTGGTAGATAATAATATAGTTAAACGTAATTAATAGTTTATCACCTAGTTCAAAAACTAAAACAGGCTAATACACAGCTAATACACTTAGATACATAAGTATGATTCTGGAACTGGGCGTATAAATTGGCACTTACCTATTTTGTTAGTTAAATCCTGAATCATGATCGATTAAATCCAAAAAGGATAAGTAGTTTAGATTTTCAAATTGTATTATTGTTTACCTCAAGTTTAAAAAAATGATTTATCTACAAATTGACATTTAAATTCTGTGATTGTTAATAACAAGTAGTTCAAGCATGTTTAGTTTAAAATTAAAACACCGTTTCCTTTAGTTAAAAATAAAGTGACAAAAATATGTTCTGCAACTAGTATCATAATAATTACTTGAACATCAGAACCTGCCATGTAGAATAACAACACTGATACAAATTACTTTGCTAGAATTCTTAATTAGTTGTTGAATATTGAAATTAGTAGTGGTCGAAAAGTGTAACTTGGCATCGTTTGAAATGATTAGTTAGTAATGCCGAATAATATTTGCTCAAGTATTGTTGTTGAAATGTTAGCTTGTTTTCGCTTATATAGTCAGGGCCTAGTCATGTATATAGGCCCAGATCTGGTTAAAGTGGCACTTGTGCCCTCGAGTAGAAACAGTGGTATACATTGGGCTCCAGAGGCCCAATTGTATTCGATATTAGACTGTTAAACAGTCTGAAGTCCAGGCCCAATAAGGAATAATGGCCTGGACTCCAATATTATAGCTTGAAAAAAATTAACACAAAAACATATATGTATTAGGAAGAAAAAATAAAAATAGAAAATATATTGCATGAATAGGATTGGACTTTAAAATATGGGATAAGCCTCGTTACAAAGAATGAAAACACACGGGGCCCCCAAATAAATCTCAACATAAAATTCTAGACTTGGAAGGACCGTTTAGTGAATTTTACGGTCTTTTCTAAAGTTAATAAAAACGTAGACATTATAGGCGCGATTAATAAAACTACATTCCTAATACGTGTGCACATTTATGTGACCCAAATCTCAAATCCCGGCGAAGCCGAAATGCACTAAGGTCACAGTCGTACTAGTACAGTGTGACTCGAAATGCATTTTCGTGACGTCACAAGTCTTAAAAATAACAAAGCGGGACATTAATAACACTAAACATTTGAAGCATATAAGGAAATCGAATAAAAACAAATACGGCAGTTGAGCGACTGTGCTAGAACCACGGAATCCGGGAGTGCCTAACACCTTCTCCCCGGTTAATAGAATTCCTTATCCCGAGTTCTGATTTCGCAGACTGTTAAACAGAGTCATAATTTACTTGGTTCGGGATTAAACCGGTGACTTGGGACACCATTATTTTTCCAAGTGGAGACTCTAATCATTAATAAATAAATCCTGAACTGAATGTCCTTTAATTGGAAAAACTCCTTCCCTACTATTATTATATCCCTTCCCAGGGTGTAGTAGTAATTAGTGGCACATACCTTCGGGTAAGTAGTGAGAAAAGGGAGGTGTGACAATATGCGATCGCATACACACTAAAAATGATTGTATTGAACAAAAACTGAGCCTCCTCCAAACCTTCTATGCGATCGCATCACAAGCCTTACGATCACATAGGTCAAAAGTCTGCAACTTTTATAATAACAATTCAGCTATGATCTTCAACACAAAATGGCCCGTTTAACCCCCGCAATCACCCCCGAGGCCCCCGGGTCCTCAACCAAAACCACCAAAATACTCCAAATCATGATACGAACTTGTTCCATCACAATAATACATCATTAAACACAAAAATCATCAAATCAATGCGGATTCAAGCCTAATTCAACCAAAACTTCCGAAACCTATATTCCATCAAAAACCCGACCAAATGATGTCCGAATGACCTGAAAATTTGCAAACATATCCAAAATAACCTAAAGAAGCTACTGCAGCTATCATAATTCCATTTCGACCCCCGGATCATAATGTCACCTATCAACCAGATTCCGCCAAAATTCCAACTTAGCCAATTCAAGCCTATTTCTACATGGGACCTCCAAATTCAATTTTGATCTCTCCCCTAAGTCACAAGTCACCTCGCTTAGCTAGCTGAATCACCAGAATCCACATTCGAGCCCTCTAACCAGATAGTCAACTTCAGATTGACTTTTCTGAAACAAGCTTCACTCAAAAAGGCTATATGCCTTATTTTCAACCAGAAAAAATCCAAATCCACCTCATAGACTCTAATTAGATATAGAAACATAAAACAACATAATGAAGGGAAAATGGGGCGGTAAGTCTCGTGACGACGGGCCGGGTCGTCACATTCTCCCCAACTTAAGCAAACACTCGTCCTCGAGCAGGTCAAGAAACATACTTGGAGACTCAAATAAGTGAGGGCATCTGCTCTGCATCTCCTACTCAATCTCCCAAGTGGCCTCCTCTAGGGGCTGCCACTGAACCTTCACTAATGCAATATCCTTTGACCTCAATCTCCCCACCTGACATCCCAATATAGCTATAGGCTTCACATCAAAGGTCAAGTCATCATCAAGCTGAACTGTACTGAAATCCCACACAAGCGATGGGTCGTCAACATACTTCCGGAGCATAGACACGTGAAACACCGGATGAACTACCGATAGACTGGGTGGCAAAGCAAGCATATAGGCCACCTCTCCAATCCTCATGAGAATCTCAAAAGGGCCAATAAATCTCGGACTGAGCTTTCCCTTCTTCCCAAATCTCATGACGCATTTCATAGGCAAAACCTTCGGTAAGACCTTGTCACCCACCGAATAAGACATATATTGGACCTTCCAATCCGCATAACTCTTCTAAAGCGATTGGGATGTGCGAAGTCTCTCCTGAATCACCTTCACCTTGTCCAAAGCATCCTGGACCAACTCCGTCCCCAACAATCTAGCCTCACCGGGCTCAAACCAACCAACTAGAGATCTACACCATCTCCCATATAAGGCCTCATATGATACCATCTGAATATTGGATTAGTAGGTATTGTTATAAGCAAACTCTACAAGAGGTAAATAATTATCCCATGAACCACCGAAATCAATAACACAAGCGCGCAACATATACTCCAAGATCTGAATGGTACGCTCGAGCTGCCCCTCCCTTTGAGGATGAAATGCAGTACTCAGCTCAACCTGTGAGCCCAACTCACGCTGAAATGTCATCTAGAACTGCGAAGTAAACTGAGTACCTCTGTCTGATATGATAGAAACCGGAACTCCATGCAATCTCACAATCTCACTAAAGAATATCTCTATTAACCGCTCCGAGAAGTATATGTACACACAGGAATGAAGTTAGCTAACTTGGTCATCTTATCTACAATCACCCAAACTGAATCAAACTTCCTCGCTGTCCGAGGGAGTCTACTAACAAAGTCCATGGTGATCCTCTCCCATTTCCACTCAGGAATATCAATACGCTAAAACACGCTACCGGGACTCTGATGCTCATACTTGACCTGCACAGTTGAGGCACCACGCTACATGACTCACAATATCCTTTTTCATCCTTCTCCACCAATAATGTTGTCTCAAATCCTGATACATCTTTGCGGCACCTTGATAGATAGAATACCATGATCTATGGGCCTCCTCCAATATCAACTCACGAAGGCCATCAACATTAGGAACATATATCCGGCCATGCATCCTCAACACACCATCACCATCAATAGTGACATCTCTGGCATCATCATGCTAAACTATGTCCTTAAGAACAAGCAAGTGTGGATCATCATACTGGCACTCACGCATGCGATCATATAAGGAAGACCGAGAAACCACGTGAGCCAACACCTTACTAGCCTCTGAAATATCCAATCTCACTAGCCGATTGGCCAATGCTTGAACATCATATGCAAAAGGTTTCTCCCCAATTGGAATATAGGCCAAACTGCCCATACTAACTGCCTTTCGGCTATAAGCATCGGCCACTACATTAGCCTTTCCCAAATGATATAGAATAGTAATGTCATAATCCTTGAGCAACTCAAGCCACCTCTGCTGCCTCAAATTAAGATCCTTTTGTTTGAACAAGTGCTGGAGACTACGATGATCAGTATACACCTCACAGGACACGCCGTACAAATAGTGCCTCCAAATCTTCAAGGCATGAACTATGGCGGCTAACTCCAAATAATGAACAGGGTAGTTCTTCTCATAGGCTTCAACTGACGAGAAGCATAAGCAATAACTCTACCCTCCTACATCAATACACAACATATCCCCACTCTCGAGGCATCACAATATACGGTATATGAACCTGAAGCTGATGGCAAGACTAACACTGGAGCTGTGGTCAAAACTGTCTTGAGCTTTTGAAAGTTCTCCTCGCACTCATCCGACCACATGAATTGTGCACCCATATACATCAATATGGTCAACAAAGAAGCAATGGATGAAAATCCCTAAACAAACTGGCGATAATACCCCGCAAAACCAAGGAAACTCCAGATCTCCGTAGCTGAGGACGGTCTAGGCCAACTCTACACCGCCTCTATCTTCTTCGGGTCAACCTGAATAGTATCATGAGACACCACATGACCAAGAAAAGCTACAGACTCGAGCCTAAACTCGTACTTGGAGAACTTAGCATACGACTTCTCCTCCCTCAACCTCTACAACACAACTCCCAAATGCTGAGATTGCTCCTCCTGGCTACGAGAGTACACCAGGATGTCATCAATGAATACGATCACAAAAGAATCCAGATATGGCCGGAACACACTGTTCATCAAGTGCATGAACATGGCTGGGGCATTGGTCAGCCCAAAGGACATCACAAGAAACTCATAGTGCCTATATCTCGTCCAGAATGTTGTCTTCATAATATCCGAATCTCTAATCTTTAGCCAGTGGTAGCCTGAACGAAGATCAATATTTGAGAACACCCTCGCTCCCTGGAGCTGGTCAAATAAATCATCAATGCGTGGTAGAGGATATTTTTTCTTCAATGTTACCTTGTTCAGCTGTCTATAATCAATAAACATCCTCATTGAGCCATCTTTCTTCTTAAAAAACAACACTGGTGCACCCCACAGTAACACACTAGGGCGAATGAATCCCTTATCCAAAACCTCCTGAAGTTGTTCTTTCAATTCCTTCAACTCCGCTGGTGCCATACAATAAGGAGGAATAGAAATGGTTGAGTGCCCGACACCAAATCAATACCAAAATCGATATCCCTGTCCGGTGGCATACCTAGCAGGTCTAATGGAAACACATCTGGAAAGTACCTTACAACGGGCATAGAATCAATACTAGGAGTCTCAATTCCCACATCCCTCACAAATGCTAAATATGACAAACACCCTTTTTCAACCATTCTCTAAGCCTTTACGAATGAAATCACACGGCTAGGGACATAATTAGTTGAACCCCGCCACTCAATCTGAGGAATACCATGAATAGCCAATGTAACTGTCTTGGCATGATAGTCCAAAATAGCATTGCACGGGGATAGCCAATACATGCCCAAAATCACATCGAAATCCACCATATCCAGCAATAGCAAATCCACTCGGAACTCCAGACCCCCAATAGAAACAATAAAGGATTGATAGACACCATCCACAACAACTGTATCACCCAAAGGAGTGGATACATGAACAGGCAAGGCAAGACTACTACGGGTCGTACCCAAATGATGTGAAAAATAAGAAGATACGTACGAATATGTAGACTTAGGATCAAACAAAACAGAAGCATCTTTGTGACAAACTAAAATAATACATGTAATCACTACATCTGAAGCAACAACATCTCTTATATCACGAAGTGCATCACATGTGCCTGACCACCACACGATTGCTCCTCACCCTTAGTGTGACCTCTAGAAGATTGACCTCCACCCCTACTAGCCTGGGATGGTGCTGAAGTAGATGGAGCTGAAAAGGAGGATTGATCCCTCTACTGAGACCTACCCCTGCGAAGTCGAGGGCACTGCCTCCTAATGTGGCCAAACTTGCCATACTCAAAACAACTGCCTGGCGCCGGAGAAGGGCACTGAAGGGAACCTCTCACCACAGATGAACCCTGGGCTGAAGAACAAGGTGCTAAACTCTAAGCTGGGAGGGCACTGAGTGAAGACTGGCCCTGCTGAAAACCCTTACGGCCATGGCCGGAAGAAGCTCCACTATACTCTAGGCGACCTAAGTGAGGAGGTCTAGATGAATGACCTCTGCCCTGATGAAACTGGCCTCTAGATAGAGCACCACTATAACTGCCCGAACCTCGAGGCCTCTTGGCCTCCCTCTCATCTCTCTCACGGTGATGATCCGCCTCAATCTGGCGTGCCATATCCACAACCTCTTCAAAAGACACTGCCACTACTCTCTCCTTGGTCATCAAGACACGAATAGAATAGTTGAGGCCATCAATGAACCTCCCGATCCTCTCCCGATCTGTCGGGATCATCCATATTGCATGCCTAACCAACAGAGAATTCCTCAACATGTACTGAGTCACTGTCATATCACACTGCCTTAGCCAGTCAAACTGGCGGCACAGCTCCTCTCTGCGGGACTGTGACACAAACTTCTCTAAAAAGAGAGTGGAAAACTGGCACTAAGTAAGGGGTGTTTCCCCTGCATGCCTACACCCCTCGAACTCCTCCATCCATATGAATGATGAACCTGAAAACTGGAATGTGGTAAAAGTAACCCTACTAGACTCAAGAATCCCTGTTGTACGCAACATCCTCTGTCACTTGTCCAAGAATCCCTGGACATCCTCGCCCTCAGTACCACTGAATGTAGGCGGATGAAGTCAGCCAAATCTCTCTAATCGACGCTACTCGTCGTCAAGCATCACCGGAACAACATACCCTGGGGCTGGCATAACTGGAACAACCAGTGCAACTACCTAAGTCGGGACCGCCTCTGGCGTCTGAAGTCCCTGCACAATCTGCTCTGGTGTGCGAGCTGCTGGTGTCTGATGACCACCCCCAGTTTGAGATATCGCTGCTGCAGTAGTAGCTGAAACTGCCTGAGCCAACCCAGTACAAACAGATAATATCTGGGCCAGTGCCTCCTGAAGGCCAGGAGTAACAATAGGCACTGTCGCTGCCAAAGCGGGTGTTGTTGGATCCTCAACCACTGGGGGCTGATCCTGAATAGGGGCAACAGGTGGGTCAAGTGGCACTGCCCTTACCGCTCTACCATGACCACGACCATGGCCACGACCACGATCTCTAGCTAGTGGAAATGGTGGTTGTCCACCTCGTCCTGTAATATGTGTCCTCGCCATTTGTGAGAGAATAGAATATAGAAGTTTAGTTCTCGAAACAACAAAACCGCACGATAGAGTTCAAGAAGTATGAAGTGTTTCCTAAAAGGTTTGCAGCCTCCCGATGATAAATACAGACGTATTTGTACAAATCCGCGAGACACTACTAACTGCCTCAAGACTCATGAGGCCTAGTAACCTAGGATCTGATACCAACTTGTCACGACCCCAAAACCCAGTCGTGATGGCGCCCAACACATTGCTAGGCCAGCATGACCAACCTTTCATAATATCGAGCTACCAGCTCTCACTTTACTTTAAAAACCTTAACCGTAATAAGAAAGATATAGAATCTAACATAAACTGTGACAAACATCCCAAAATAGCACAATACTCCCCACAGAATCCTGGGTCACGAGTCAGGAGCCTCTACCAAGAGTGTCATAATAGTACTGAATACATAACTGTTTGACAAAATGCGGAAGGTCGGGTCATGCGGATGCCAAGCGGCTACCTCGACAATCCGTAAATGCTCTGGAGCAGCTGGGAAGTCAACCATGCTGTGAAGTACCTGGATCTACACACAAGGTGTTGGGAGTAGTGTGAGTAATTTCAACTCAGTGGTAATAAGCACGAATAAAGACATTGAAGGTAAAAATACCCAATAAACCACTAAGCAAAGCTATCCAACAACTCTCTTTTATCCCTTTCAATAGTATAATTAACAGATAAAGCAATGACAGTAAAGACAGTACACCAGATATGTCTAAATGCAATGCAGATGCATGAACATGACAGCTACGACATATAGCCCGATCCAATTGGGTACCCGTGCTTACTGTGGGGGTTCAGATCCGGAGGGGCTCCTACAGCCCAAGCGCAATATGACATATATTGCGGCGCGCAGCCCGATCCACTACCGGTCCAGCTATATGCAATGCAAGCCTCACAAGCATAATTAATTATCATTTTTAAATCCATTTAACAGAAATGATAGAAATCAGTGTTCAGAAATCTCAAAGTTTGAAAAAAACCATTTTAGACAGTGTTTAGCTCAGGTATCAGGATAACATGCTATAATCATAGAAGCAATGATAACGATCCTCACTGGATCCAAATAACTGGCTCACAGCCCAAAGATATCCACAACCATCCAAGTAGGAGGTTTACCGGCTCATTTATAGCTAACAACACAGTATAATACCACACAGTCGGACTAAGTCATAGTCCCAAATCACAATCGACCCCGCACTCACAATAGAGTTCGTGTCTCGCCTCAATACAGCATCACATAGTGATATACATGGGTTTCAAACCCTTAGGTCATCATCCATAACCATTACACACCTCGAACCGGCTCAAACACTAGTCTGCAATGCCCTTG